>PVIC010021433.1:0-28575 GCA_004025085.1 Thryonomys swinderianus
CGCATCCATCAGCCCACCCGGGACAGCGCGGTTAGATCGTAAAGTCATAACTGCGGCCGTTGTAGTCCGCTGGCGTAATTACATCAGCATGCTAATGCCATTTTAATGGTCCCTAATGATGTAATAAGAAATAATGGAATTTATTTGACAGCTACATAACCATTAACAAAACATATTAAGCATAACTAGCACTTCCATAAAAATGCAGACAGTGTCCGCCAGGCCACCCTGCACATGTCCCCTCTTCCCGCTGCAGGAACGGTGGGGGCGAGCCCCCCCCCCCACGCCGTGCAGCCCAAGCAGCGGGCGTGTCCAGGACGTGCAGGTGCAGCCAGGGCACTCAGAGGGCAGCACTGCCACTGCACACGTGCACACACACATGCACGCACATGCACATATGTATGTAACACACATAACACATGCACACACGACATGCACATGACATGTGCATACATATACACATATGCACACAACACATGTACACATGCACATAACACATGCACACACGTGCACACGACACACAACACGCACATGACATGTGCACACATGCACATAACACACACATGTACACACATGACACACATGCATATGCACGCACACATGCACGTACACACATGCACGCACACACCACAGGGCCAGGCTGTGCACTTTGGAGGGGCTCTCATATCACTGAGGACTGGTCCTCAGCAGGGAAGCGGGTCAGGCCCGGACAGGACAGACGGGGCCAAGCAGAGCCAAGCAGGAGAGGGCACAGGTTGCGGGGAGGGCACCGGCCCGGCCACAGCTGAGTGGGGCTCCACTCCCTTCAGCAGGGGCGCTTCGGAGGGTCTGGCTGGCTCAGCCCAGGCCCACTCCTCAGAGGCCCGGATGCCATGCTGGAAGCCAGGGCTTGACCAGGAGGCACAGCGGTGGAGGACGGTGCCAGGCCCTGGGCCAGGCTGCCCTGCAGGACGGAGGATGGGCACCTCGCCGGCGGCTCACCTTTAGTCCATGTTCTCCCACCGTCTGTGTGCGGGGACCCCGCCCTCCTCTCACACATGCGTGTGGTCCCTTGAGGACCGCTCGGTCCGGGAGTGGAGAGGAGCCGCCCTGTCTGACCCCGTGTGCCGGACACTGCTGCGCTGGGTCACGTCAGGGGCACCCGTCAGGGCCAGGCCCACTGTCCCCCCAGGAAGCGAGCCATCGAGGTAATGAGGGATGGTGTGTGCAGCAGGCGCTGGTGAGTACCGACTGGGCATCCCTGGCAGGGGCACCAGGCCCTCCTCGATTGGCAATGGAGAGGGAGTGGCCAGTGCCCGCACCAGGAGGTCAGGATACACATCCTCAGGCAGACTCTGCTGCGTTCGCAAAGCTCCCAAGGGCCACTGCCGCATCCTCCCCGCCCCCAGCCCCTCCTGGACACGGTCAGCAAGGCCTAGCGCCGAGTTCACGCCGCAGGCTGATGGCTGGGGGACAGGCGCGTACCCCGCACTTACTCAACGTCCTCGAAGATGCTGGGCGGCACCTGCAGGAGGCGTGCGACCTCATCCATCAGCTGCCTCCCCTCCTCTGGGCTCAGGGGGCTGTGGAGAAAGAGGGGCGGTGTCACCGCGGCCTGGCCAGAGTCCCCTTCCGGCAGTGATCTCTCCGTTTCCGGCAGTGAGTAGACAGTACGGCACGCAGGGACTGCTAGGAGGGCAGCGGGCTCTGACGCCACCGTGACTCATCTTAGCCTTCAGTGAAACCCGGTGCACAGGGCGAGGGAGGAGAGCTGGGGAAGGAGAGAGCGGGGCTGGCGCTGGCGTGGACGCCGGCTGTGCCCCATGCACGGAGGAAACGGCCCCTCCTTGGACCCACTGCCAAGGTGAGTCACCGGGCCGGGAGAGGGCGCTGTTCAAGCACCACCGCGCCGGTGTAAACGGCGGGATGAGGTGGACGCTGCCATCGAGGGGGCACAGGGACCCCGGCTGCCCAGAGAGCCCCTGCGGAGGGACCCTGGAGCAGTAACCGCGTGTGACTTGGGGTCCAGTTACGATCCTGCATTCCAGGGTTCTGCCCCACAGACCAGGCCATGAAGCCTGTCAGCGCTGCTCCCCTCACTAATCCATGGTGAGAACCCGGGCTCTGCCCCAGACGCCACAGACTCCTCTGTTGTTGGCCCCGGGACCAGGAACTTCCCTGCAAACAGGCCATGTGAGCTTCCTCGGCCACTTCCGGGCCCTGAGCCTTAGTCCCCACCACTGCCCTAGTCACAGGGCTCCTGGGCAGGTGCAGTGGGGAACACTGAGCACGCGTGGAGAAAACCACGCCCACGCCGAGGTCACGGAGGCCACCAGGGGCTGCAGACGGCCTGGGACAGACTCCCTCAGGCCAGCCAACACCGGGTTTAAACCCCGGGTGAGATGATATGGGGAACCAACGCAGGAAACGGGGTTTCCCTGGGGCGCAGCCACGATTCAGTCCTCTCCCCCATCATCCTAACCATGGCTAAGCTGTGGGCACCCTCCAGCACGAGTGGCACGGAAGAGGGCACCGGCCTGGCAGCTGCTTCCTCCACTTCCCCGTGGAGCGCCAGGGAGGAGCCTGTGTCCACCTGTGCCCCAGACAACTCGTCGGGGATGGACAACGGCTCCTGCGAGGGGCGCTGGGAGAAGCCCCGACTCACAGCAGCCGAGGGCTGCCCTGTGCCAGTCACCGTCCTCGGCACCGAGCTGAGCTGCTTCTCACCATACGCACACCAGCTTCGCCACATTTAAAACAATGCCAGAATGTAAACGCAAACCTAAGCGGCCGTCTTTAGACCGACCGTCAGGCACCGTGACCCCGTGTTCCCCTGAGGCTGGTCCTGCAGGGACTTCGCCCGCCCTCGGGTGTCTGCGAGGCGCTCTTCCCCGACGGCGCCCAGCCCGGGGCTCCAGGAGCCTGACGGCCCAGGAGCACTGTGCGTTCTTCCACCCCACCCCCAGGGCCGGGAGGCTCCTCAGAGAGGAGCACTGGGCACTGGGCACTGGACACAGGGCGGGGCTGCCGGGCTGCCCGAGGGTGGCCAGCGTGCGGTGCTGGTGGGCGGCGGACAGGGAAGGGCAGTTCCTGGGCTCGGCCAGAGCAAGGCCCAGGCAGCGGCTCTTCCGGGACGGCTCCGGCGGGAGGGCAGCCCAGGCCACGTGCACGCCTGGAGTCTGCCAACTGCACCCTGCCTGCGGTGGGCTGGACACGGCTGCCAGTGCGGGTGCTGCCAGCTCCGCCCTCACTGCTGCTGCCCAGCACAAGGGCCCGCAGGTCCCTGTCCACTCATAGACACGTGTGCACATACAGCAGATAGGCACAGCACACACACACATGGACATACCACACACAGAGCACACGTGCCTCACACACAGCACTCCACAGACACCTCCCACGCACATACAGGCATGTATGAATAAACAGTCACCACACACAGACACGCACATCCCACAGCCACACGCTGCACACACCACACCAGCTGTCCCGAGGGGCAGACCCCTGGTGCCCTGCCCAGGCCCCTGCTGGCTAGCTGTCCGACCTCACCCCTCTGCCCACGTCCAGCCCAGGGAGCAGCCCTGGTCTCTGTCTCCGTCTCTCTCAGGGAAAGCCCAGCCTGCAGGACCGGGCCAGAACCCTGAGAGCTCTCTGGGTACAGGCCCGAGTGCAGGCAGAGGCGGGACGGAGACTGTCCCGTGGGCTCCTCCTCTGAGCCCGAAAGTCCTCAAGCGAGAGGGTCCAGGGAAGGCCCCTGGCTGGGCGAAGCCAGGAGACCCGGGGGTGAGACTGGTGTGGAGTCAGAGTGTGGTTTTGTGAGCGCTCGGTCTGAGCTGCTGCCCGATCTCTCTGCCGACGGGGACGCGCATGTGTCCTTGAGGGGCTGCAGGGCGGAGCCTGCCGGAGCGGAGTCCCGGGCTGGGGCTCTGGCTCACCCTCCCCGCCACCGCGGGGACAGCCGAAGCCCGCTGGGCTTCCGCACGGGGCGGAGGCTGAACAGGTGCTCACTAGTTACACAGGGCGCATGGGTGTGCAGCACGCACGCACACACATGCCCTCAAGACACCGCCTGGGGAGACCCAGGCTCAGCTCACAGAGTCGGCACCGGGCGCTGGCTCCTCAGCGACAGGCCGAGGAAGGGCCGGCTCTGTATTCACAGGGTTCACGGCCTGCGGGCCCTTTCCGTGAGTTCGGGCCGAGGGGCGGAGACGATCCCTGTGCTTCGTGAGGCGCGCCGTCCCTCTGAAAGGCCGCTCTGGGCCGGCTGTTTGGGCCACGGGGTGTGACACAGACACAGCTCTGAGGGGGCTTCCCCCGGTACTGGGGATCGAACCCAAAACCTTGACATTTAGGTACACCCTCAGCTCTGTTATAATATTTTTATTTCGAGACAGGGTCTCACTAGGTTAAGTTGACCAGGTTGGGCTTGAACTTGCGATCCTCCTGCCTCGGCTCCCAGAATGCTAGGGGGACGCGTGGGCTCCCCCACATCTACCCCTGCTGCAGTTTAAGCAGCGAAGACCAGCACAGAGCCCAGCAGTCTGGGAACTGAGTCCCATCCTACCAGGTGCCAGCACAGCAGGTCTGGATCAGAACTAGGGTCCAGGGGGGCCCTGGGGCTCTGGCCTGGTCTCTGCACCCGGAGCATCGTCCTGGAGCTCAGCACCAGGGTCACAAGCACGGGGCGAGCGCCCAGGGCTCCTGCTTGCTGCCCGCGAGGACCGTGGGCCGCACACGTAGCAGACACCTCCGATAGGCCCGTTTCCCGCCTCTGGGGGGCGCCCTCCCGCCAGGTCGTGGGGCCCCGGGAGGCGGGCGCCCTGCACTTACTTGCTGCCCGTCTCGATGTAGCCGGGCTCCTCACCCTCGGCAGGCCGGGCTTGCAACTGCAGGCCTCCGCCCGGGGCGGCCGGGGCTCCCGCCTGGCGGGCCTGTGCCTCCCGCGTGGCCCCTGGGGCCCGGCCCTGGAGCCCTCCGGGCCCGGCGGCCCTGGGCTCCGCGTTCGGCCGCTCCAACAGGCCTCTGGAGCGCGTCCGGCTCTTCACGGTCTCCACCCCCGCGTCCTCCTCCTCCGAGGACGAGGTGGCCGCGGGCCCCTCGGATCTCCCCATCTCTGCCGGGAGGGGCTTCTGCAGGGGGTGCTCTTCAGGCAGGCGCGGGGGGCCGTGGCCCTGCAGGAGGCCCCCACGGTGCTCCCTCGGGGGGCTGACCTGGGAGGAGGGAGGTTCCCATGAGGCACGGGGCGGAGAGGACAGCAGCAGCGCAGCCACCCGTGCGGGGTGTCCCCACGGCCCCGCGGACGCCCCGGGCGAGGCAGAGACGCGCTGTCTGTCCAGGACGCCAGGGGCGAGGTGCCGACACCCTCGCGGGCCCTGCTTAAGAACCACCCCCACCTTCCCGCAGAACCGGACCGACAGCACCGGGCTCCACACCACCCTCCAGGAGCCTCGGGCACCGACAGCCCTTGTAGCTGGCTGCCACCCCTGCCCTTGCGGTGCCAGCTAAGGCGCCGTACCCTGTGCTGCACGCGCCCGGGTCTCGGAGCCTCCACCAGCACCCCACGCTTGGGGACCGTCGCTAGGCCTGTTCACAAAGGCTGACGGGAGCAGCACGCTCCGGGGCCCACGCCTGGCTGTGCGCCACCTTCGGACCCCGGTGCTCACGGGCGCACACACCAGCTGCGCCTCCCTGGGCACAGGCTCCGCAGACCCTGCTCTGTGCGTCCTGACCAGAGCGCGTGGCTCCGACAGACGGGGGCGGCTGCACACCATGGCCCGTTTCCGCGTGCAAAGCAACTCCCACAGTCACACCGGACTGTGGACAGAGTCCCGCTTTGTCCCCCCGTGAGGCCTCTGCTCGCAGAGCAGGGAGGTCAGGTATCTGCAGAGGAGCACAGAGGCGAGCGGCAGGTGGGGCTCGAACTCAGGCCTCGGAGGCCGAGGTGCAGGCTCCACCCACACAGTGAGAATGCTAGGGGCACCTCTGGGGCAGCGACAGCCAGTGCTCTGCGTCACTCTCGTCCTGGGCATGACAGTGGGTCACAGGTTCCATGGCCAGACGCTGCAATCGGCTGTGCCGCAGGGGCTCACTTTATAACCGCATCTGCTTGGAACCTGGGAAGGGCCCTGAAAACAGCCAGTGCCTGTGGACTAAAGATGACGCGGGATTTCTTGCCTTCCCTTTTCCTTTTTGATTCTGAAGATTTCAACAAAATGGTAGCCCTCCGACCACGTCACCCAAGTTCTGATCCCGGGTCACACGGGCCCACAGCACCTCAGCGCTGGCCAGAGACACACAGGGGCTGCGGCCGTGGTGCGGCACCGCTGAGGGCTCTGTCGGCCGTGCCCGGCACCTGCCGCCCAAGCGCGGGGTGGGATCGTGGCTGTGCAGAGCGCAGGGAAGTTCTGGGCGCTGTGCTCTTGTCTGCGTTCACCATAGGTTTCTACGGTGCTGAGCAGCCAGTTTATAACCTGGAGATGGCATCGTTCTGCACACGGCTGGACGTCTGCGTGCTCTCTCTGCCCTTCTCAGCTCAGGCACCACCAGGCTCTTCCGGGTGGACCTTGCCTTCCACACCCGCCTGACCCCGAACGAGGGACCAGCCGGCACCCGGGGACTCGCTCACCTCGCCGGAGCCCGGGCCGCCGTCCTCCCGCGCTCTGCCCCCTGCAACAGACACACGCGTCACTGTGGCCCTGGCCGCACAGAGGCCACCCGAGGCAGCCGGGGTGGCGGGCGCAGCCGCAGCCGCAGCCGCAGCTGCACCTGCAAGTGAAGCTTTGTGTCGATAGCCCCGGTCGGCGTCCGAGGCGCGGAGAGGGAAGGTCCCGGCTGGGCGGCAGGGAGCCGGCGCGGACAGCGCCACGCTCTGGGACCTGAGAGGCCCGCGAGCACCGCAGCGAGGGCAGGGGGGCAGCGGCGTGGAGGGGAGCGGAGGGAGGGCGGCCTGGGGACCAGGCAGCAGAGGAGCCTCATCGCGCGGCTATCCGGCGGCGTCTGCCGCGGGGGCCCAGCGAGCCGCTCTCCGTCCGCCCTGCTGTCCTCGCCCCGACCTCGGCGCGGAAGAGGAGGCGGCCGCGGGTCTCCCGCCTCACTGCCCGCTGGCTCAGCCTGCTGGGGGAGGGCGCTGCGGCCGGAGCGCGGGAGGGAGAGTCGCCGGCTCCCACGCTGCCCCAGCAGGCCCGGCTGTGCCCGGGAGCAGTGTCCCTCCAGGCCCGCACCCACCCCCCGAGCCTCTCCGACTGCAGGTGGCGGAGCCGCGGGTCACCTGGCAGTGTGCTTTCCCGGCCTCCTCCCGGCTCCTGCGGCCTCAGCCCCACGCCCAGCTGGCCCGGCCTTCTGCTGGGCACTCACCTTGCCGTGCAGCCGCGACCCCACCTGCCATCCGCTCCAGTCCGGCAGGGCGCCCGTGCTCCACGTCGGCCTGCGGCCTCCTCAGACCTTTCAGGAGACTCGGGACACGCGCTCCTGGGGACACAGAAGGCACAAGGGCACCGTGGGTTCAGCCTCCCCAAGGACAAGAGGCCCGCTGGGCCACAGGGCGTGACAGGCAGCGCCTCTGCTGGCAGCTTCCCGTAGGAGCTGGCAGGGATCCATTAGGCCGCGGCGCCCTGCTGGCGTGAAGCCCTGGGTGCTCTGGCCCCTGCGGAACGGCCCTCAGCCTGGGCAGGACCGATCCGTGAGAAGCCGCTTCCCTCTCACCCGGAGCGTGCAGCACAGGGCCCGGGAGCCTGGCACCAGCACCCCTGGGCTCGCGACGCCGTGGACATGGAGGCCACCGATGCCCGCAGTGCGTGCAGGGAGGCCTGAATGGGGCTGCGGAAGCTCCGAACCGCAGGCAGGTGGCCGAGGTCAGAGCCGCCCCTGCCTGAGAAGCCTCCCCGGCCGCGGACCCGAAGCAAAGTCCAGCAGGTCCCAGATTTGGAGAGGATGTCAGCTTCGAGATCCGACACACCCAGGAAATCCCGAGGCAAACAGAGCTCACAGTCCACACGCTGCTCCGGCTCTGGAGGCACAGGGGAGGCAGCCGGGCAGTGCCCGGGCATGGCCAGCGGCCAGCTCCTCACACCAGGGGCCCGGACACACACACAGCACGGTGCGTGCTCAGTCTGACTTCGCACTTGCTATTACACGCACGAGCGGCACTGTGATCCTCCCCAGATGCCTCAGTGAAGAAACGGCTGGGGCTCCCGGGCCCTGGGGACCGTGAGTGGGGAGCTCTCCCGAGGGGTCCCCACACCCACCCGCTGGCCTCGTCACACCGGGACGACCCTCTGCAGGACTCGCGCCTGAAGGCAGCTCCTCCCCCGGCAGAGGCTCAGATGTGCGCCACGGCCACTTCCTGCTGGCCCCACTGCCCCCCGCCCAGGGCTCGCGGCTGGCTGCTGGCTGGAGAGAGGCTGGCGGGACAGCGAGGGAGACGCTGCTGGATACACAACGCGGCGCCTGCTCTGGCCTCGGCGCCGCTCGTGCGAACACCAGAAGTGACACTTTGCACACTCCACGGAGGGCGGCCCAAGTGCCCACACGGCTGCTGGGAAACGTGAGTTGACGCCCCTCCGACCCAGGCCCACACCGCACCGCGGCCAGGCCCGGCCGTCCCCTCTCAGCCCCTGGTGCCCGCCGCACCTTTATCTAGTCTGTGCTGTGGCTCGGGAAGTCTCATTTCAGGCGCAAACGTCCACAGGTCCAGCTCCATCCAAAGGACATCTCAAAGAAAATGGACCTCAGGAAGGAGGGGAGGACGGAGCCACAGGAGAGCGGGGCCACTAGCTGGCCTGCCCTGTGGCAGAAGCTGCTGTCCCTCGGAGGAGACCAAAGCCCCGCCCGCAGGACACCAGGGATAAACACAGGTCACCCCGAGGCCTCTGCCAGGGACGAGGCCCCTGGGAAGAAGCGTCCCTCGCATGGCATCACTGCCCAAGCCCCTGCCTCCTGTCGTGGGCAAGTGAGCTCAGCAGCCTCCAAGGTGGGCACAGGGCAGAGCTGTCCCGGGGGAGCAGGCAGGGCAGGCACCATGGGGCCCGGGGTGGAGGAGGCCGCGGGCCCCCAGGGAGAGGCTTGCTATGGGGCCTCACCCGACCAGGGCGGCTTCGGCTCACCAGCCTCTCCGCTCAGGAGCCAGGCAGGGGCCCAGACGCGACGGCACAGGCGGAGGCCGCCTCTGGGCACCAGTTACTTTAAACACGGACAGAGCCACAATGAGGAGTCCCACAGACCACCGGCCGCTTTCAGTCAAGACCTTTCCTTCTGCGCCCCCAGAGGAGAAAAGCACGCTGCGCGCCAGCTCGGGACGGCGGGCCTGGGCAGCAGGGCAGCCGGCTGGCCATCACCGCCGGGCACAAGCCTCGGCGGCCATCGGAGGCCCGGAGCCCTGTGGAGAGGGCGGCTCGGGGTGCCACTGCGCGCTCTGCGAGGCCACGCGGCTCGAGGGGCTGAGACGGCAGCCGGCTAGCAGCCCATGGCCAAGAGCGAAGACTCCTGTGTCCTGTCCACGGAGACAGCTAACTGCGTTCTCCAGGTCAGAATTTCTCGAAAATACAAACAAGGGTTTGTGATCCGTTCCTCCCCAGAGGTGCACATTTCCAGGCCCTGGAAGGTTTATACACACGCTGTGTTTGTGCACACGTGTCTGTGTGTCTACCTGTGTATATCTGTGTGCCTATATGTATGTATGTATCTGCGTGTGGACATGGATGCGTGTCTGTGCCTGGGTGTGTGTCCATGTGTGTTGGGGTTATTTGATTCAGACCAGAACAGCAAGCCAGCTAGGAAGGAAGCCAGGAGGAAAATGGCCCAGAAAACACAGCCCTGTCGGCACCTTTCTTCAAAGCTTGAGTCCGGAGCTCTCTGCTTCTTCAAAAGAGAGGGCCAGAGCTGGAGTGTACCCGCTGCTCCGAGGGAGACACATGGAACTGTGCCCAGGGAGAGTCATGCCAGTGGGCCTGATCAGCCACATGCCACAAGTACCAGTGCTTTGCACGGCACTCCTCACAGCCGCTGCCACTGCACCGAGGTGCACAGAGCTGCACACCCCGCCAGAGTGCGTTCCAGGACGAGACGCCACCACATCCCCGCCTCCCCTCCCCCACACCCAGCGTGTCTGCTTCCTCACCGTAGTGAGGGCGAGACCAGTCACAGCCGGTGTCCCAGTGGATGGCACACCCGGCTCCATGGAGAAGCTGACTGTGGGCACGGGGCAGGAGACACTGGCAGCTGCAGTCTGGCACTGGCAAGGATGGCTGAGGAGTGGCACAGGATCTGTCCTGGCCAGGAAGGGAGGACACAGAGCGAAGAGGATGTCACTCACGGGGCCAGAGCCAGAAGAGCCAGGCATGTGCCAGGGTCCACTGGGCCCGTTAGCCCAGAGTGACGGGACACCACTCTGGGCACTGCCAGCTCCCCAGGGAAGGGGCGGAAGGATTCCAGGACCCATAGGGTACCTCCCTGTGGCCACAGTGTGCCATGGCTTCGGGCCCAGCCCTCCCACTGTCCTTTCCCTCGGGCTGTGGCTCAGGCCTGCTGGTCTGGACTACAGGGGTGGGAAAAGCCCATGTGTGTCCCAACACGATCCACGGAGCAGAGGGGACTAGGCCCGTGAGTGTGCACTCAGGAGTCTCCCGTGGGCAGTAGCCTGAGTCCTGGCCCAGAAGGCACAGTGTGTGAGTCGCACTGTGCCTCAGTTTCCTTACTATAAAATGAGGACAAGTGAGACTCGAGGGCCACCCAGCCAGCATACCCTGAGTGTTTTGTAAACAACAAACCCTGTAGCGATGACGAGGCAGCAGTGAGGGCTCGCACTGGCGCCCCTTGTCTCGCACCGTGCAGTCCGTCCTGAGAGCCACACACTCGCATCTGGGGGTGCTGGCTGGAGCTCGCTGCAGGCCTCACGTAAGAACATGAAGGGCGCCAGGCGGCCAGCCATGCGCGAGAGCTACGGCCTCCCACTGCAGCCAGGGGCCTAACACTGCATGCCACGAGACTGTCTTTGCCGAAGTGCAAGACTATATCAAAAGAGCGTGAATTTCTGAAGTCTGAATCCAGGCTCCAAAGAGCTACCCGTCTATCCAGCACCCTTCAGTGCACCCGCCTTCTCTTGCCTTCTCTTCATCCAACCGTCCACTCCCCTGACCATCCGTCCAGCCAGCTATGGATATGTCCACTGTCCGTCCAGACATCTGTCCCTATGCATCCAACTATCTACGGACCCGTTCGCACACCTGTCCCTCGGCAGTCACCCTCCGTCCATCCATCTACCCGTCTACATACCCTTCGCCCATTGCCCATCTACCCACTCGTCCAACCTTTGATCCATACATTTGCCCATTCATCTACCCATTTACCCACCCATCCAGCTCCCATTTCCTCAACTTGTCTTGGGGAAACATTGGGTTTAGAGCCCAAGAGATTTATTATAAGAAATGACAGCAAATGAAAATAAAATTTTCTGTGGAGTTACAATATTGTTCAAACACACACACACACACACACACACACACACACACACACTCCAAAATTTGTAGGCCCTGAGAGTAGCTTAGTCTCTGCAAAGTACCACCCAACTTAGCACAGACCAACCATTCAGACGACATTAAGGTTGAATGACAGTATCTACAGTCATGCGTCTTTTTTCCTAAAACAGTCACGTAGCTGTCATGTTACCAGACTGTCACTTATTAAAGGACTTGTAAAGGAAGTTTCTTTTCTGAATTTTGACTAAACAGCCTCCAAACTATTGCCACATAATCTATTTGTGAATCACTTCCTACATTGTACAAATGAACAATTAAATTTGACAAATATAAGTACCTGTTCATCATAAACCTTTAAAATGTTAAAACCATTAAGATACTTCTTTGAAAACTATAAAACATTATTATTTATTTTTGATTTTGAAATAAAGGTAACTCAATCAATTTACAGATTTTTAAAAGATAAACCTAAATTATGTGTTTGTTTGTTTGTTTGTTTTTAAAAACCTTACAATAACATTTTGGAACATTGAGTTATCCTGAACAAAAAGTATCAAGAATGTACTCTGTATAGAAAGTTAATAAAATATGAAAAAAACAAGAGAATAAAAATGAAACAACTCTTGCCGGTCATGGTGGCTCACTCCTGTCATCCCAGCACTCGGTAGGCAGAGACAGGAGGATTGCTGAGTTCGAGGCTTGCCTGGGCTACATAGTGAGCTCAGGGCCAGCCTGAACTACAAAGCGAGACCCTGTCTCAAAAAAAAAAAAAAAAAATGAAGCAACTCTCAGTCCTCAGTATGAAAATGTGGAATTTAAGTGACCTGTATTGTGGCAACCTCAGCGCAGAGACGGAAACAGCCTCCACTGAGCGGGGGCCACGCTGCCCTCACGGGGCCGCACGGGCAGGAGCGCTGGGGATGGCACTGCAGGCACAGGGTCTCCAGGGCCCGGCCGAGACCTGCCTGGGTTCCCGAGACACTCTCCGAGCAGGAGCGCAGGCGAAGCCTCTGCAGGCAATCCTCAGCGAATGCTGAAGGAAGGCCTGTTCTGGCTGGCTGGCGCCCAGGACACGCAGCGGGCCAGCCCTGCACCTCGCGCTCTGGCTGGCCACACATCGCTCTGGTTTCTGAGACCTCCCTTGTTTCCTGGTGTCCGTCCGAGGGGCCAACGATACAGCCAGTGCCTGGTGCCCACAGCAGCAGGCCAGCGTGCAGGGCGGAAGGGGACTAAGGCGGCCATACTGTAGGATGGCAGGGGTGGGCCCAGGGGGGCCGGGGCCAGGCCAGGAGCTCAGGGCAGCCCCAAGGCATTGCCCTGATCCTCTACCAGGAGCCGACCTGGTGGGACCAGGTGCCCACTCTGGTCAAAGGCAGCTCGGTCGAACCGGACTGCGACAAGTCCACAGCAAACACTGCCGCCAGTCTCCCAGAGAAGGGGTGGCCACGGAAACCCGGTGACCCAGAGCCAGACCTGGGTTCATACCCACCCAGGGCACTCAGTCCTAAGGTCTCAGGAGGCCTGTGCAGCCTCCTCCCACCTGGGGTCTCGTCTGTGTCGAGTGAACCGACCGTTCGCGCACGCAGGGTCTGGGCCGGAGAAGACAGGTCACCTTCCGCACGGCCAGCACTCGGCTGTGGATCCGAAAGGACCTCGTCCCACCACTCTGTCGGACACGCACAGGCCCGATGTCCCTCCTGCGGCCGCCACACAGCTCTCCTCGGCCTGTCCCTGCCAGCCTCCCGCCGGGCGAGAGCAGAAGACACACCCCACGCCAGCGCCGCCTCCGCCCGGCCTGCCCGCTCCCGCAGAGAGATCGGAGGGAGGCGCAGGTCCGGGGGCGCCCGACAGGGGCCGTGGCGGGAGGACGCGCCCACCTCAAGATGGCATGACAGAAACAGCCTCCGAAGGCGTCCTCCAGCTGCAGTGCCGAGGCGCAGTGGACGCCCTCCACAAGCCACGTCCACGCGGCTCAGCGCTGCCCTGAGCCGCCTCACGGGTGCACGGTCTGTCATCAGAGGACGAACCCATGCGGGGGCACGAACCCATGCGGGTGGGCAGGTGGGCGGAAGGACAGGCCCGAGGGCAGCAGAGCCCGAGGGCAGCAGGGCGACTGCCCCTCTGTGCCCTCTCGTGACTGCGCCAGAAGAGATCTGGCATTTCAGGTAGCGCCAGCGCTTCCAGTGGGCTCTGGTAGGGTGATGACACACAGTGCCAGGAGGTCCAGCAGGCAGGGCTCAGTGGGGCTGCTGCAGACCCGCCTCTGAAATCAGGCATCTCCAAGGGGCTTCCCTCCAAGCATTAGCCCCCAGGCTCCTTCCTCGTCTGGAAAGTCAAGTTGCCGGAAAGCGAGTCTGGGGACAAAGCCACCCCTCAGGGCTGACAGGGAGCTGCCACGGGGCCTTCTGAGAAGTTCGGCCAGCCCGGCCCGGGCAAACAGCAAAGGGAGGAACCGTCCACTGCTGTCAGCAAGGCTGTGGCGCTTGGGCAGGGAGCCACTCGGCACAGCCCCACCCACGGCCACAGCGGGCACCGTGGCAAACACCTCTGGCCGAGTGCCCCTGCTGAGCCTCGGGGGGCTCCTGGGGGGTGTGTGAATCGAAGAGCGGGAACCCGCCGGGCAGGCTGTGTGCCCATGGCTGCCAGCACCCGAGAGGGGCCAGAGGACCCTGCGCACTCTGGGGGATGCGCCCAAGTCCTCCGGCTAAGTCCTGTGCCCTCCTGCTGCTCCGCACAGGAGCCAGGAAGGAGAGGAGCACACTACACATCCCGGGGTGTAGCGTGCACAACCCAAAGCGCAGAAAACTCCTGGAGGCGAGAGGCCCGTTTCTGAAAAGACTCCCTGCAGCGAGAGGAGAGCAGGGAGAAGAGCCTGACATCTGCGCCTCCCCTCGGGGCTCTGCAGACCTGCCGCAGAAGGGCCCGCGGGGGAGCCTGGCGCCCCCCCAGCTGCCGCGCGCTGTCACCGCCACTGCTCATCTGTGTAGCCGCAGAGCTTTTGTGGCTCAGTTCACAGGGAATCGCATCGCTCAGCAGCACTGAAGTACTGACAGGTGAAGGAGTCTGGGGACCGAGCTGGCTTTGAACTCAGGAGGGAGCTGGCGGGTAGCAAGGGGGCGAGGTGCCATACGCGGAAGCGGGGCGGGCACGCCCTGAGGCTCCTGACATCGAGTCCGCTCGCTCTGTGCCTGACGCTTTGCCGAGGCCGTGACAGTGTGTGCATAGCCGGGGCCCAGCTGGGCGGCACGGGAAGCTGCCAGTGGATCACACAAACGGGGGTGAAGAGGGCTCCTCCAGGGGCACGTGCCCAGAGTTCCCAGAGCTCTGCGTTGCAGGCTGCGAGGACGGCCCAGGCCCGGGAGCTCCACCGTGGGGGCCCCTGCAGGGCAGGGCAGGAGCTCGGGCACAGTGCGCCACGTGCTGCTCACCAGCGGGCACCAGCTGAACTTAGTCTCTAAGCAGAGGCAGTGGCATTGACCTCTCCCTGTTTCCACTAACTAGGGCCAAGGGTGCCAGCAAGTGGGGTTTGTCACACACCTATAATAAGGAGTGTTATCCATGTGCCACCTCGGCTGGCACTGCAGATGTCGCCATAGCCCAGGCATCAGAATGGGGTAGGGCTGGACTGGGCCAGGAACCAGGGCCCCCGACGATGCCATGGCCACATCGGCAGGACAAGCAGCTTAGCAGAGCCCAGTGCTATGGGAGACAGGCAGCCGGGGCTTCCAAAGAGACCATCCCCATGGGTGGCCCCGGATGCCATGCCCAGGAATGGTGCAGCTGGGCGTGAGCCGTCCTGCCTCCCTGGGTGCCCTGCACACACAGGTCTGAGACAGTGCTGGCGACAGTCGTGCCTCCTCTCAACTGTCACTCCACGTCCCTCCCCTTAGGAGCCCCCGCTGGTGGCTGTGCAGACAGAGCGAGCAAAAGAGGTGCCAGGCTGAAAAGCAGCCAGAGGCAGAAATACGGCTTTCACACTGGCACGGTCAGGCCCCCCTCACGGAAAACACAGCAGCCAATGTCAGTGCGAGCCTCAGTCAGTATTCTTCCAGACTGTCAGCTCCTTGGCCTCAGGCTGCGTGTGTTCAAGAAGTCCCCTCCGGGAGACTCATCCGGGCCAGGCTGGGAAGAGGCGGGGCAGGGTGGAGCCTTCCGTGTGTGGCAGGGATCCGGAGGGGAAGCGCCTGCCCGCGGGTGGGGCTGTGCTGACTCTCACTTCTGTGGGGTCTGCCCTCCCCGCCGGACGGTGGGCGGCGCCAGCTGCAGCCTGGACCCTTCTGAGGACAAAGCAAATGGCCGCGGATACACGGAGGGGTCACGGCACGGCCACGGGAAGCGGTGACGTGAGGTGAGGGAGTGGTGACGCTGCGCCCGCTGGGTCTTCCGGGGCACAACGGGGCGAAGCTGTCCTGCCTCGTGGGGAAGTTCACCGCGCTGCCCTCGCACAAGAGGTCAGAGCCTGATCTCTAACCCTACAAGAAACTAAATCAACATGGAGCGGAGACCTCACACTTGGATCCTGCTGGAAGAAAGCACGGAGACACCCGAAGCCAGAGGCGTACGCAGAAACTTCCCGCACAAGACTCCGGCAGCACAGGAACTAGCACGGGGGTCCCCAGCGGACTAGCTCGGGCTAGCTCAGACTAGCTTCTGCACAGCCAAGAGAACCACTGACAAAGTGAAAAACGCTGCAGAATGGGAGAGAATCTTTGCCAGCTACTTTTCCACCAGGTTACATCTAAAATATATACAAAAGAACACAAAAACTTAACAGCAACAAATATCAAATGGCCCAGTCAAGAGATGCACAAATGAACTGAATAGATATTTCTCAGAACAGGTGCAAATGGCCAATAAAATGTGTTAAAAATGTATAGCATCTTTAGGATCAGGAAAATGCAAATTGAAACTAACCTGAGATTCTGTGTCATCCTAGCGAATGGTGGCATCAAAGATCATAAAAAGCAATAAATGCCAGCGTGAGTAGGGAAATCGAGGGACTCTGCTCCACAGCTGGTGGGAATGCCAAGCAGTAGAGCCCTGTTTCTGCAAAAAAAACTACACACAGAGCCACCTCATGGTCCAACGACAGCACTCCTCGGTGCACAGCACGGCCAAGGGCAGGGACAGCAAGCCTTTTAGAGACAAGTGCCCAAACTGCAGCCCAGCCGTGTGCCATAGGTTCGCCGTCACGAGCAGAGGGGTACTTGTTTACCTGTGTCCACAGCAGCACATTTCACGATAGTAAAGTTACAGAACCAGCCTAGCTGTCCAGGTGAGGAAAATGCGATGTGTATACAGGGTGGAGTGTCACTGAGCCAGGAAGGACCTCATTCTGTAATCTGAACATGGGCAGATCTGGGGATCATCATGTTGAGTGAGACGTGCAAGACTCAAAACGAAAGATACCTCAAGTTTTTCCCCGCGTGAGGAATCCAAGGCGAACGGCGTGAAAAGTAGAGGGGAGGGTCAGAGGAGGCAAAGGACAAGGGGCGGGTGCGGGGCGGACGGATGACACTCGTGGAACTCTCGTATGTGATGAAGTCGTCAATAGGCTCCGACAATGAGGCTGAGCCCTTTTTAAATGTTAGCTTATATTCTGAGGTAATAGCTAGTGCTGCACGGTCCGAGAGAGGAGCCCTTAGCCACAGCTGGCACCGGAGTGCTTGAAATGCGGCCAACTGGGGTTGAGGCATGATGTGTGCATAAAGCACTCCCCGGTTTTCTAAGTGTGAAAAATAACGTGCAATAATTTTAAATATCAATTATATGTTAAAATGTAATTTTTAAATATTAAAATAAAGTTATTAAGATTTTTAAATGTGTGCATTCACAACACCTGGGGAAGTGTGAGGAGGGGTGTGGCCTTCACAGAGAGTGGCCTCTCCCCACCCGCGCTGCATCCAGGGAGTGCCCGTGGGGCCCGGAGGAAGGGGGTCCCCTGCCGCACGGTGCTTTCCTGCCAGGCGGCGCCAGCGCCATGAGGAAAGATGGCGCCGCAGCCAGGGCTCCCAGGCCAGCAACGCACGCGGACCCGGGCTGGGGCCAACTCACCGTCGCCTGTGCTCGGGGGCTCCTGGGGCTCTCCTGGCGGCGAGGGCCAGTTCTGGGGGGTACCCAGTGCGGAGAGAGGCTGTGGCATTCTCGAGGGGTTGTGTGGGATGTGCCGCGGCCCTGGGTCACGCTCTCTGGCTGGCACCAGGGGCCTCCGAGCAGTGTAGGTGCCAAGAGCGGCCATAAGGTGTTGTCTGTCCAAGCTGCCATCTGCCTCTGGGCTGAGGCCGCCCAGCTGGAGCCGGCCGAGGGTCCGCAGGGGGAAGACTTCGGGGTACTGGACCTGGGTCCTGGGAGGGTAGGTCAGTGCAGGTTTGCGGGCCACGTAGGTCAGGATGCTCTCAGGGAAGGGCGCCTCGTCCTGGTGGGCAGAACACAACAGAAGGGCTGAGTCGTTGCCACCAGTCGCCACGACCAGCACCCGCACAAAACAGACCCGGGCTCAGCACTGGACGCCAGGCCTCGTGCCCAAGGCCTCCGCTGGACCCGGCACGCCACACCTGAGAGCCACTGCGGCACTGGTTTCCACAACGGCTTCTGTGGAGGAGGGCACATGCCAGTCAGTGGGTTCTTCTGTACTCAGACTGTGTGGACATCACACCGAACACTTCCGCCACCCTCACTGCCCCTCACAAGGCCTGTGCTCGCCCCCACCCCGCCACGCAGCCGCCGCCTGCTCCTGCCTCTGCGGCCCCGCCTGTACTGTGGGTCCGTCACGTCCCAGAACCTCACCGGCCCCTTCCATGGTGCTTCCTCAGGGCACACGCCGCAGCGCACACCGGACACCCTTCTTCTGAAGGGGGATACTGAGCCTTTGTGCGCAGACATCACACTCTTCCATGCACTTATCTGTTTTACGCACTTATTTATTCTATGACATTTGAATGGTCTTGCTTGGGGCTATTTTGAATAATGCTGCTTTGAAGGTCTGAGAACCAGCTTTGGGTGCACGCACCCTCAGTTCTCTTGGGCATCTCCCTAGACGTGAAATAGCCGGGTCAGATGATAAACGCATTAAAATTCCACGGAGATGCCGGCTCTTTCCCAGCACAGCTGCTCCATCCCTACCTCCCCAGTAAGGCGAGGCGCGCAGAACATGTACAGGCCCTCCTCGCCTCGGAGCCTGACGCCGGCGGGGCCCTGCTGTGGACTCACTGGCGCCTTCCCGACGGCCGGTGGGTGCTCACTGGCCACCGCGTCTCCTCTGGAGAAACGCGCACTCGAGTGCTCTCCCTGCACGGTGGCCCCCAGCACATGGCCCCAAAGCCGCAGGCCTCGATCGGCCCGGCTCTGAAGCACCACTGTGGCCCGCGCCCTGGGCGGCTGGCAGGGCCCTCGCCGACGGACGCCTGCGACACTGCTTAGCAGTCAGCGCCCGGCCCACACGTCTCTCGCCGGAAGCTACGTGCTCTCCTCACTCATCTCTCGGCGCGCCCAGGAGGACAGACGCCTCACACCCTGTCTGCCGTGAGACTAGTCAAGACCTGGAGGTGTCCTCGTGTCCAGCAGGTGTGAAAATAGCGGAAGCTGGTGGACGGGGCCCAGGTCTGGCCTGCACGTGTGAACCTGGGCAAATCGCTTCACCTTCTGAGTTGCTTCTTCTGTCAAACTAGAGTTTGGTTATTGTCTCTAAGGTTTTTATCATGATTTTTAAAATGATATGACTTTAGCTATCTTCCAAATTGTTTAATTTTGTTTCAGGACCGGCTTACGTCAACTGTTCTTTCTTAGGAAAAGAGAAAACGAGCTGAGAGAGAGACAGAGACGGAGAGCACCCGCCGAACTGCTCCCCCGCAAGCAGCCCTGCGGCGATGTCCCGCAAACAGTGCCACGGCACTCCCTCCGGCAGGCCGCCCCTGAACACCCGGCCGGGCACTGCTGGCGCGGGGCTGTCGGCCAAGGGCTTCACTACTGCGCCCACACGTCTCCCCGCTCGGCAAGGACGTGGTGCAGTTGAAGCTTCCACTCGCGGGACTCTAAAGTCACGACAGAAAGCTGCAGGCAGAGGCCATGCCGGGCTTGGCACAAGCATCCTGGGCTCACAGCTCCACGCGACAGGCCGGACAAGCGCTCTGCTCCTGGTCTGTTCGTGCTCTCAGTCAAATGTAGGCGAAGAGGAGAAAAGAACGTGTGAGCAGGAAGCACAAATGGGGGCGCCGCAGACGTGGCAGAGGGCAGGGCCCTGCTCTCACGCGCCAGCGGCACAAGCGCTGTGCGCCCTCAAGGGGGGAACCAGCCTCTGGGGCGCCTGCCCTCCTCTCCACAGACCTGCGTCCAGCGTGGAGCCACCAGACTGCACCGGCTCTGACGGCCGGGGGGAGCCTGTGGCCCCTGTGCCACGGCAGGCAGCGTGCTAATGGTGGCGGCACTGCCGTTCTGTGGCCGCTCCGCTGTCCTCTTCTTCACGTCCGCCTGACGGGTCCAGGGACCCAGGGACACCCAGGCGTAGCTGGTCATCGCACTTTTGCTTCTGCCTCTATCTCCGAGTTTAAAATTATGCGACTTATTTTTACGGCCTCTATTTTACAAATGGTTTAAATCCCAAAGAACTATCTTGCTGGGTGTCCTGAGGTGATGCCGGGTAAATTTTAATCCCGAAGCTGTCCAACCCAGAAATCAGCGCTCTAGAAGCAAGAACACATCTGGCCTCTGAGGTCTCAGCCGCACGTCAGGTTGGGTCCCCAGGCAGCCTTCGCCCCACACCCTGGGGGTCCTGCCCCAGCAGAGGCCGCCCCACCACCTCCACACGCGACCCCAGGGCCCTGAACCTTGTCCAGGCCCTGAGCCCTGGGGAGCTTCTCAGCCCCGAGGCCTGCTTGTGGCAGCACCCGGGAGGCCGTCAGGCGTGCCGCCAGCGCCCCACACGGAGCCTCCGCCTGTCCGTCCTCCCGGTGTCCGTCCTCCCGAGCTTCCCTGGAGCGCTGGCCCCGCGGTCAGTCCCATTGGAAGTCAGCCTTGCCCCGTTTCTCAACCCCATGTTGACAGCTGGTGCCTCTCTTCCCAATAAAACCCTAAAATCCTGCAGGACAGGGACTTCTGTCTTTCTGATCCCAGCACAGTGTCTTGCATGTTAAATATATTTTTACAATGTTTCCAAAACAAATCAACTGATGGAATTGCCAAGGAATGAATTTTGGCTTAAGCCCCTCAGTGACACGGTGAAGCCGCAGCCCGGCAGGGATCTCCAGAGCGACTGGAGCGACTCTGAGCCGGCGTTGCTGTGGCCAATAAAACCAGAGGGTGGTTCCCCCACTGACAGTGCAGAAATAACGGTAGCACTTTGATTTACCGATCGATAAGAGCTCAATTAGCGTGTCCGTGCCGCGAGCTGGTCGGTTTGATTTAAGAGGAGCGGTGTGATTTTATTCCCTCTGGCTCCTGTTATGAAGTAATCAGTATGAGAGCTCCGAAGGCAATAAATTCAGAAAGTGCCTCTGACTATCTGTGCCAGAGTCAGATTTTCGATGACAGATACATAGACAAACATGATTTGTAAATAATTCATTGGAAATTGGTTGTACCTTGAAAGACGATCAGTGGATCAAGCTTAAATTTCCAGCTGAAATATTTCATCATCTGAGCAGAAGGGGGCTCGAGAATGCTGCCCTAATGCCCGCCGGCCCCGGCCCCCCAGCAGCGTGGGGCTCCCACTGTGACCCTCCCACGCTGTCTCCTTAGGAGATGGCTAAGATTCCTCCATGTGCAAATGCTGGACGGAGAAACCGAGTTCTGGGTTTTCATGCTTTTTCTTTTTTCATGGTGGAGAAGCATCTGTCTAAGCATGGAAGGAGAAGGACCCCTGAGGTCACTCCTGAGTGACCCGCGCGGGCATGCTCAGCCAGCACGGCACGACAGCCTGGGGCCTGCCAGCTCCCACTGGCCGCGTCGAGGGCCTGAGTACTGAGCGCTGAGTCACTCCAGGCAGCAGATGGAAGCTGGCCCTGAAGCGCGGTCAGCCACAGCTAGGTCACCTGCCTCTCTGGGGTCCTACAGGCCGCACGATCAGACTGAGGCCAAGGCGGAAGCCACTGCGACAGGTGCCGGCTGCCCCCGGACCAGGGACCTCCAATCGCAGGTTCCGAACAGAGAAGCAGGGGGACACAGGCGCCAGCGGACACCGCATGGACGCCGCGCTGGCCCTGACGGGCTCTCGCGGGTTCCTGCAGGGTCGGGCATCCAGTCCAGTCAGCGCTTCATCCCGGGAGGGAAGAGCTTGTCTCCAAGGTCTGGGTGTCGCACCTGCTCGTCCCCTGAGCATCAGGTCGCTAATGGCAACAAACACGCAGACGCCAGCCCTCAGCGAGTGTCACTCCACGATTCCGAGCGCGGCGTGCCCACGGGTGCAGTGCGGCTCCGATCTGCCGCGCCCGCTGGGCAGGAGGGCTACCAGGGACACAACTAACCCGCAGGAGAAGCCCAGCCGCGGCCAGGCCAGGCCACAGCACCGCGCGGCTCACCGCACAGACTTCAGTGGGTCGTGGGCGCCGGGGAGGGGCCGGCTCTGCCCTCCAGCCTCGGGCCCTCCTGCTCCTGCTCTGCAGCTGGCACAGACGTGGACACCGCCGCTGTGCCGAGGAAAAGACGTTGATCCTCCACAGACAACCCCGGGTTCCGGAGCTTCGGCTGCGTCCAGGAGCTCGCCGCTGTTCCCTCCCTCCCTGGCTGTGCTGCGGGCGCGTCTGGCTCACACACGCCGGACGGAGGGTGCAGCAGCCTGAGCAGATGCGTCGCGGGCACGACGCTCGTGACCCGCAGACCAGGCGTGGGCCGGAAACGCGCGGGCGTGCCTTCGCCTCGTGGCCGGGCCCTGGGAAGGCAGCCTCCCCCACGGCGGGAGTGCAGAGGCGGCAGCACGTTTGCTCTGGGCGCCCGGGGCCCTCACGCCCCCCAGAGAACCCTGGCCCCGCAGCCTTGGCACTGCTGACCTGATTTCCACCTTGCTTCTGCAACCGTGGCCTCGGCGCTCCGTGAGCGGGGCACTGCCTGCGGAGCACCACATGGGTCTTCTTGCTGCCCTTCGTGATGCGGGACGGAGGGCAGAGCAGGGGGCGGCTGCCCCCAGGCCACAGGGCATGCGCCGGGGCAGAGCAAGGCCCGAGCCACACAGCACTGCACGATGTCCCTCCCGCGCGGGTTCCTGGGCACAAGTCTGTGTGCCATCCATCCCAGCCGCAATGCCAGGCTGTGGTCCGGCACGTGCCAGATCGCACACTCGCTCTCAGTGGAAGATAAAAGCTTGAAGACTCTCATTTTTAAATTCACATTAAGCTGATCAGGCTCCCAGGCAGGGTGGCCACGGGTCGGGCAAGGCTCGGGGCGTGACCTCCGTCCAGCCCTGTCCGTGAGAAGGTGGGCAGGGTATCAGCGCGCTGGACGTCCTAAACCATCTTCTCCCTACCGCCGGGCTCCTCGGCCCTGTCACCCACTGTCTGGGTGACAGGGAGCAACTCTACACGGCAGGAGACCTGAGCAGACATGGCAGAAGGCCCCGGAGCAGTCCCCAGGGCCGGGTCTGTGCAGTGCCTGGGCCCGTGTTGGGACTCAGCCCCACGGCCGTGCCCGGGCTCCCGCTCGAGGGCGGGTGGGACGAGGAGGGCCGCACAGCAGTTCTGCAGGGAGGGCTGGGCCTGGACCTGGCCTCCGCCTGGGGCGCCAGACGCTGGGACAGAGCCCTGTGCTGGGCGGGAGCCGAGGCCTCCTCGCGCTGCGCCCTCTAAGGCACCGGCCAGCAGCATGGTTGCCCAGACTCCCGCCCAGGGCTGGCATAAGCGCCTGCAGTGGCCTCGTCACCGGAGAATGACTTTCCCAGGCCACGCACCTCCTGAGGAAGCCAGAGTCCTTCCACAGCCAGCTCCACACATCAGTCTTAGAAAACTGTGCCTCGTCCCAGGTGGTGTGACTGTCAGAAAGGAGCTTTGAGCACCACTGGCAGGTGCCCAGCACGCGCGGCCATCCTGGGCCCGGGCACTGCCCAGACGCGCCTGTGCCCCGTGCTTTCCCACACAGCATGCCAGGCGGACTCCCCCCGCAGCTGCCGCAGAAATCGCTGTTTCCATTTAGAAGCACCGCGTTCTGACCCGCTCCTCCTTTAAGGTGTCTCCACATGGGCTGCCAGCTTGGCACAGCCCTGGGGCCCCCAAACGGCCCGAAGGGAGCTTCCCACCGACCCCGGGCCTGGCCGAGGGCCAGCCTGTTAGCGCCCGCCGCCCGCCCGCCTTGTCTCTGGCGCCCCAGTCTGGGGCCCACGGCGGGCAGAACCCTCGACTCTGCTCAGCCAGCCAGGCTGCTCCTCCTGGGAGCGAAGGTCTCAGCCGATGAGACCAGGACGCGTGCCAGTGCCCAGCTCCAGCTGTGCCCTGGCCCCACAGCCCATCTGCTTCATCCCGCCGCCACCTCTGGTCCTTTGCTATGGGGCCAGGTGTGCTGAGTGTCCGCGGTTCACAGGAACGGCTCCCACGTGGCCCGGACCCCAGGACACTCCCAAGACGCTGTGCTGGGACACCGCGCACCGGGACGTGCGGCCTCAGCCCTGGAGCCGCCCGCACCCACCCGCCCCGCACTGCCTCCAGCTGGGCGTCAGGGGGCGGGCAAGGGGCCCCGGCCGTGACCCCGGTGTCCGCCCCGAGTGTCCGGTCACCTCAGCCGGCAGCTGCTCGTGCTCCATCCTGCGGTGCGCACTCGAGGCTGCGCCCTGCGTCAGAGCCTCCAAGAAGGGCAGGTAGCGCTGCAGAGTCTCGGCCCGGGCCACGCCGTCAGCCAGGCTGTGCCGCCGGTCAGCGCCCGCACCCAGCGGGGAGGTCCTGAAAGCCAAGCAGACCCCAGATCAGCTGTGTGCCGCCTGCGAGGGTGGGCGGCCGGCCGGGTGGCGTGAGGGGCATGCTGCGCGGGTCGGCGGGGCACACAAGGCGCGGCCGTGAGCCCCCCCTGCGCCCGTCCACACTCCGCCCCCCCCCCCAGTGGGGCCTTGATTTCTCAGGGACTCGGCGCCTCCTCCGGGGACTGACGAATGGCCCAGAGGAGCATCTCCCGCTGCGAGAGGGGAAGGTGGGGCCGCAGAGGAGGGGCCTGGGCGCAGGCGGGTTTGGAGGGAGCGTGGCCCCAGCCAGTCATCGCCCTCGCCGGCCTCCAAGGGCCGCCAGGAGACTGGCTGAGCGGGTAGGGCCACGCTGGACAGTGCGTTATGCTGCTCCGTGCAGCGTGTCGTGGCGTTGACGACACAGGACAGGTAACCAATGTGGCGTCCTGTGCCCTTGGGTCCTGCTGAGGGTTCGCCCGCCGGCTCGGTGGCACCTTTTGCACACAGGCACACCTGGGCAGACATCTGAGGCTGGCCCGTGGGTCAGGTGCTCTGTGGACGTGCTGAGCGGGGGTCACCGCGTGGCAAAGGGGAGGCCACGGCAGCCCGGGCACCCCCACAGGCAGCCTCCCTGCCCACGCCCCGGGTGCAGCGTGGCGGGCCGACAGCAGCACTGGGAGCTAGGCCTGCGCTGTCCGGCCTACAACCTCCTCACGTGTGGCGATGCATCAGGATTCCCGGTGGACGTAACTCATCACGAAGCCCCAGGGAAAGTAACCGGGGACTCGGAGCGTAACGCCCCTCATCAGGAGCCAGCCGGGGAGGGCGTGATACCTCTGTGCGTGAAGGTGGCACTGTCACTTCCGGCAAGGAGACAGGCGGTGCCCGCGCGCCAAGGAGGCTGCCATGGCCAAGGCAGACAGAGCACACCTGTGCTGCCGAGAGGGGGACGGGCGACTCCGGGTGACACTGGGGGGCGGGGGTGGACAGGAACACCACGGTGAAGTGTGGAGGCCCCCGAGTCCTGGGAACAGACTGCCTCATGCCCAGCTGCCCCACCTCTGGGTATATGTCCCAAGGGAACCAAGTCGGCATGGCAGAGGGACACTGGCACACCGCATTTACTACAGCGCTGCTCACGGTAGACGAGACAAGCAGTCAAGTGGGTGCCCGTCAGCAGATGAGCGGAGAAGCGGAATGTCATTCAGCCACAAAGAATGGAATCTGCCTCTTGCATCAAGATGGGTGGAACCGGAGAATATTAGGTCAGATGAGATAATCCAGACAGAAAAACAAGTGCTCGTAATCCCTCCCAAGTTGACGAGAGTCACCTTGAGTGTAGAGCAGGGACAACTAGGGGTTCGAAAGGAAGGGGGAGGGGCAGGTGACGGGCGTCCCATGCCGGCGGAGGGACAAGTCCCAGCGCTCAGAGCAGAGGGTGATCACAGTTCTCAGCGACGTGCCACAAACCTCACGAAGCGGCAGAAGAGCGGAGCTTGAAGACTCCGGAGGAAGCAATGATACGGGCGTGGAAATGCTCACCGCCCAGGTGATCATTTCATGATCAGTGCGTACTGCATATATGTTCTGAACTCACGCAAAACCCCGTTGCTGTGCACGGTTACCACACGGTAATAAATAGTTCTAGGGTGAGATTTTCCCAGCAACTTCCTATCTATTTGCTGTCTCAGCGGATAAACCCGCCTCTCCAAAGTACTGTCTCAGGCTTAACTAGGCACACAACTTACCGATGACTCAGGGTTTGTTTCACACCGAGGCTCCCTCTTCTTCCCGTTTTAATGAATGGAGTTTTGTGTTCTGTGCTATCAGAGTATAATTGGACTGAACTCCATTTACTTTTGTGGTGTTTTGCTTATTTTTCTCCCTAATTGCTAATCAATGCAGATGGGGCCGGGTCATAAATGTGCCTTTAAATTGTCTTATTTGTCTTCCCTGTGGCTGGTCTGCGCACAGGGACTGGCGACACCGTGATATGTCACAGTGATGGGCAGGTTCTTCTCTGCTCTGTGCAGCACGGTAGCAATTAACTTGCGGCCTGGCTGCTGATTCCTCCTCCGGCTTCGAGCGGGTCAGTCTGAGAAGTTTCCCCTGCAGAGAGGTGCAGAGGTCTCAGCCCTCGCCGCCACTGCATGTCCTGCCTCGGACGCGCTGGCCCTCAGGCCTCGGAACACGGCAGTGCTGAAAGTGGTCTGCTGGAAGCAGAATGCTCCAGAGACACGTGGGGAATGAAGAAAGCAGGGGTCCCGGGCCGGGGGAGTTACCCACGTGATAACCCAGTGAGGCAGGTCTTTCACTCTGCCCGCTCTGCTTCAGCCAGGAAGTGCTGGCCCGATAGTGGCCCCAAGGAGCATCCGTGGTGCCCGGCAATATTCCCAGGTGTGGCACAGGGAAGGAGCCAGGAGGAGGACAGGAGGATAACCAGGCTTTGCTCTCCAGGCAGAACCAGAACATATGGGTTACGTTAACAGCAAAACAAATTTTAAGATAATGTGAAAACCCAGGAGCGACAACTTCAAACAAGCTTTAAGTACTAGAGAAGACAAGCAAACAAATCAAAGACCACAAAGTAAAGACGGAAAAGGAGGGGGGCACTGTGGGTGCAGACGCCCCACAGGGCCTTGACCACAGAGAAAAGAGGAAAGGAAAAGACAGACACTTGTGGGTACAGACACCCCAGCGGACCTGAGGAGCAGGCAAGAAGCCGCTTGGTGCTGTTCACTCCGCTGCCTTCAGAGTCAGCAGGTCGGGTGAACTGGGCACAGCAGCGGCACAGAAGGTGGAGATGCCAGTCCTAGCAGCAGAATGGTGGAGGCCCAGGCACGGCGGGGAGGGGCATCCTGGCGGGGAGGGGCATCCTGGCGGGGAAGGCAGGGGAGGCAGCGCCCTGGGGGCAGCAGGCGTCTGGAGGAGCCGGGGTGCCCTCACGGCAGTGGGGCTGTGGCAGAGCACCCACAGACCACAGGGCACCGACAGCAAGCGGAGACCCACGGCGACAGAGCCACCTGAGAAATGTCAGTGACCGAAGGATAATTCGAAACATAGGGATCTGTGTGTAAATAGATATCTCTATTTACAAATAGAGACAGTATATTAAAGTTATAAACTATGCATACAATTCTATAAATAGTGGTATAAGTGTCATCTTGGAACATCTATTGAAAATTAAGAAAAGTATGGCATAAGCTAGGATAAAAAGTAAAGATGAACTTTTGTCTAAAATGCAATAAAAGTTACACGCTAGTACACAGTGGAGCAGTACTCTGCCATAAAGAGGGAGAAAGACTCAAGTCACTTACAGGAAAATGGATGGACAATGTTAAGTGAAGTAAATCAGACACACAAACTTAAATATCACATGGTTTCTTTGATATGAGGAGCAATATATAAAGTGTGAAATAAAAGACAATAGGAAAAGAGAGAAAAATAGGTTATCATAATTCCGCATGGACACTGTATAATATCTAAAAATGCACAGCATTTTAGTAGAATTTTTATATGTTTTTGGCTTAATAACTTAGCTGTTAATCTGTGTGCATGATAATTAACTTTGTAGGGACTCACAAAATTCATGAATCTGGCAAGATAACAGAGGGCCAGAAGGAGGGAGAAAAGATTTGTGGTGTTATGTATTGTACCTGTTCCTTACAATGAATGTCATCATTTTGTACTGCAAACGCATACTAATAAAAATTTAAAATTTTTCTAAATAAAAAGAAAAACAATAATATCTAAGTATGAAAGATCCCATAATACTATTTCAAAGGGATGTAAAATGACAAGTTCAGAAAGAGAGGAAGTAATGAGTGAGAGTCCAGCTAAGCTAGAGGACGGTGTCAAAGCTGTATGAAAGGCGAGCAGACCAACGTGACCTCATTTTTTTTTTTTTTTTGAGACAGGGTCTCGCTTTTGTAGTTCAGGCTGGCTCTGAGCTCACTGTGTAGCCCAGGCAAGCCTCGAATTCAGCAATCCTCCTGTCTCTGCCTCCCGAGTGCTGGGATGACAGGCGTGAGCCACCACGCCCGACACTGTGGTGTGTGGTATTGATGGCTGGTGGGCATGAGTCTCCACGCCCAGCATTGTATGTGGTTACCGGGGATCGAAATGAGGACCTTGCGCTTGGGAGGCAGGCGCCGGAACCAGTGAGCTAACCCTCCGGCCCATGACCTCATTTTACAAATGAACAAAAAAAGATGTGAACAAAATCTTCAATCTAAAAAGTTTGACAAAGAAACAATAAATCTAAGGATAGCAAAA
>PVIC010021434.1:0-28576 GCA_004025085.1 Thryonomys swinderianus
TGTGCTCTTCCGATCTGGTCTCGCTTTGTAGTTCAGGCTAGCTCTGAGCTCACTATGTAGCCCAGGCAAGCCTCGAACTCAGCAATCCTCCTGTCTCTGCCTCCCGAGTGCTGGGACTACAGGCGTGAGCCACCACGCCCGGCACCTGTTTTGTTTTTTTGAGACAGGGTCTCGCTTTGTAGTTCAGCCTGGCCCTGAGCTCACTATGGAGCCCAGACAAGCCTCAAACTCAGCAATCCTCCTGCCTCTGCCTCCCGAGTGCTGGGATTACAGACTTGAGCCAAATCTGTGGTATGAGGTACTGATTGCCAGTGGGCGTACCACGCCCAGTATTGTTGTATGTGGTTACTGGGGATTGAACCAGGGAACTTGCGCTTGTGAGGCAGGCACTGGAACCACTGAGCCAAATCTCCGGCCCTCTTACTATTTTTTTTTTGACCAGTTTAGTAGTTGCTTAGGTTCTACCTAATATTAATTTCTCATTGTTCTTTCTGTATGAAATTCTACTGGCTTACAAGGTACTGTGTTTTATATTTGTCTTGTGTATCTCAGTAATAATAATCATATTTGCCAATCCCAACCACAGTATATCATCTAACGAAGTGTGTGTGTGTAGGGTGTGTACACTACGTGTGCAAATTCTGTACTGAATGTGTACAGGCAACCCAGGAGTTTTCATAAGGATAGTAAATAATGAAATTCTTTCACATTTCAAATCATTTATGAAACTAAACAGACAAAATGTTTAAAATTGTGCCCCTGACCCAGACGTGGTAGTACAGGCCTATAATCCCAGCCCTCTGAGAGGCTTGGGCAGAAGGATCACAAGTTCAAGGACAATCTGGGAAACATAGTGATTTAGTGAGATCCTGTTTTAGAATAAAACAAAGCATAAAAGGGATTGGAGATATAACTCAGTGTGAAGGTCCAGGATTCAATCCTTAATACTGCAAGGGAAAAAAAAAATACCAGAAAATAAAGCAAAAAGAGTGGCCTGGAATGACCCAAAACTATTAAGCCCCCACCCTATCTAATAAAATTTTCTGTAAACCTTATGAGTCGATAAACACAATAAAAATAATCTTCCCAGTGGTGAATACATCCATATTCTAATTTCTCAATTTAATTTTTTCATAGTATTTTGACCCACGGTTCAGCATCTGTCAATTAAGCATTGTTTGCTGGTTTTATGTCAACTGCTTTGTTTCTAAAATAATCTCCAATCAGAATATGCCATCTCATCTATTAGATTTCCTTCTTTCAACAGATGTTCTGCATCCTCATTGTTTCCAGATTACAATCAGGTTGTCCATAACATAGAGAGCCAGACATCTGGGCCAAGGGAAAACAGGCAAAGCCATTTTAATCAGGTGAGAGAGGAAACACTTACTGAAAGCTGGCCCCGCAACCATTTTCACATGTGATATCCTGAAGATGCCGGTCTGGGCTTTGCTGGCATTTTAACCCATGATACCTTAAAAGTGCATCTTAAAGTATGATTCTAAATATAGAGAATTTGGAGAGTTGGGAGGCAAGATTCAGTTCCTACTAATTTATCAACCAAGCATCTTTTTACAAATTACTTAACCAATTCAAGTCTCATGTGTAAAATGTAAGTAATAAAAGAAGTACACTTCATGGAGCAATTGTGAAGATTCAGTGAGATGATGTGTAGGAAAGCATTTTGTAACATTTCACTAAAAGCAGTTTAAGGTAACTTTATCTCTGCTAAAGATAGAAGACTAGCAGTGTCCTAGGAGAGTCTGTATAGCTCAGGGTATTACTCTAGACTATTTTAATTTTTCACTTGTTCAAGACATAACAAAAACAAAAGAATAAGCAAACATCAATTAATATTTATTAGAAAGGAGAGTGATAAATTTGACATAGTCACACTCTGTCCATATGTATTCTCTGTATTATAAAATACCCATAAGAATGATTTTAATAGCCATTTCTTTGAAAAATATATACAAATGGCCAATAGCATATGAAGAGATATTTGATATTATCACTCCCTAGAAATGTGTAAATTAAAAGCACAGTGAGATACCAATACCTATCTCCTAGAATGTCTATGTAATCAACAAATGACAACACCAAACAAAACAGGACAAGATAAAAGAGAACCTTTATCCCTTGTTTTTGGGAAAATAAGACAGTATTCAGTTCCTCAACAAATTAAGTGCATAATTATCATAAAACTCAGTCATTACACTCTTAGGAGTCTATACCCCAAAACAAAAATATGTTTATACAAAGACTAACATATGAATGTTTTTGGTATCATTATTCAGATTAGTCTAAATTGGGAAACAATCTAAATGTCCATCAACTGGTGAATGGATAAGCAAAATGGGGTATATCTATAAAATGGAATACTATTTAGCAATAAAAACAAAGTGTAAATGTAATATAATTAACTTCAGAATCATTAAGGTGAATGCAAAGAGCCAGACATAAATGACCATGTCATGTTTAATTTCGTGTATGTGACATATTTGGAAAAGAGAAATTTATAGGGACACAAAATGGATTAGCAGTAGATTAGTAGTACTCTGGGGCTAGAGTAGGAATGGAGAATGAGTTTAAAAAGGCATGAATAAACTTGGGGTAGTAGAAATGTTGCGAATGGAATTAGAGAAATAGTTGCATACCTTTATAAATTCAATAAAACTCTTTCTACTGTACATTTATGAGTGAATTTTATAAAACGTGAATTATACTTCTATGCAGTAATTTGAAATATCTACCATAAGGGAAGGATTATGCCAGTCAATATAACCAGTGAAGAACTCAAGTTTGGATTAAAATCCCTGCCCTTGGAGTTCAAATCCCATAAGAAGCTAGCTAGCTACCAGTGTTTTACCAGACTCCTTCCTTACCCTAGTACATTGGACCCTTGACTTATGAACTCAATTTGTAACCCAAGTTGGTCAGCTGAAGGCTCAGGTTCCTCTACACAGTCTTCAAAATCTCTCTCCTGTACACAGGCAGATTTCAGTGTCCTTAGAGAAATAATAGCCCAGGATTTCTCAACTAAGCCCACACAGGAAAGGATGTTGTAATGTTCCTTCCTGAACCCTTTAAGGGTTAAATCTCCATCTGAGACCATCTGGAAGCACAGCAGCTGGCATTCAGGTTGTAACTCAAGACTTTGCTCAGAAGTTAAAACAAATTACAGTCATAATCCAACTTGTTTGTATGTCAGGCCAGTGGTCTTAACTCTAAGGTCCACTGACACCTATAATTGTGACATTATTCTGAAGACACATGAACTATGTGAATTTCAAGCTAACACTCTTAAAAACTCAATTACCACTCTTTTGAAATTTCTTTTCCACTTCTACATTTCTCACTTTTCTAAATATTTGTGCTATTTTGCTGTGTTCCCCAGGAAATATATTTAAACTTCTTCTTCCCCTCTTCTTCCCCTTCTTCTTCTTCCTCTTCTTCTTTCTTTCCTCTTCTTCTTTCTTCTTCTTCCTCTTCCTCTTCCTCTTCTTCTTTTTTTTTTCTATACTACATTTGAATTCTTTTATCTAATTTCCCACTCAGGGCTCCTACACCCAGAACTTAAGAACCTTGCATTTATATGTGAGTAGACAGATATTGTCATATGAGTAAGCTATTCACTTTTCTAAATTGGTCAAATCTAACATTTCCAGTATATACACACTTTTTTACTAGTGGCAAAGCACTGCTATTTATCTAGCAGCACAGAGATGACAAGACAGTGAAAATGGACTGGTTAGAGCACCTCTCTGAGTTCTTTTGTGAGGCCTGGAGGTCTCTGGTACATGACCAAACACAGTAGCAGCTAAAATGGTGGCAATCTTAAGCATTTAAAATTCAGTGCAACCAGACAACAAGTTAAGGAAGACCAATTTAGGGAAGTTTCTATTTTTAAAAAAACAGGTCACATTTTGGAAACTAGTTCTAAGATTCAGGTGTCAAAGACAAAAACAATTCCCCAAAAACTCTAGTCCATTTTTAAAATACACCCGAGAACATGTGCCTGACCATGGACCAAAGCACAATCACCAAGCTCATCCAGCTAATGGCATGTCCTGAAGAGAAAAGATGATCTGGATTTGTATCTCTCTCTCTGTTTTTGTTTATTTTTATCTTTATTGGTACATTGTATATACATATCATGATCACACTCAATACTGGGAGTTTATATCAGTATATGACACGATTTAATTCTCATTTTTTCCCCATTCCCCTACCCCACAACCCCCCCCCACCCCCTAAATATATAAGCTTTGTTTCTTGTATCTTTTTTGTGTCCTGCATTTTCTAAAAGTGAGAACATAGGTAGAAACTTGAACCTCACCAACTCTTAACTTTCTACATCATAAAATAAGGATAATAGCTATACCTACCTTAAAGGGTTGTGGGAATTAAGTGTCTTTTGTAAATAGAAAGCACTTTGTAAACAGCAAGACTCATCCAAGTACAGGCTATGTACCTTCTAGCACTCCCCCCCCCCTTCATTCCTTATACACTATTCTGAATGTTAGGCCACCCTCCAATATTACTTTAAAAAAAAAACATTCTGTTTTCATTTGCCTCGTGCTAATGGGCCTTGTTGACCCTTGGCATATCCGGCTCTGTGTATGGCCATTGCTTACTCTGCTGCACACATTAGTGATTGCTCTGAATAGTGCTTGGATCTGTTTCCTACACTTACACATCCTGGCTAGTAAAAGAAAAAAATGCTGTTGATTCAATGTTTCTACAGTGTACTTCTCCCAAAGGGTTTCCACATGCATTGCCCGCCGGGTGAAATGCGATTGCTGTTTAAAAGCACATAGCAACACTATACAACAGTCAAAGACAGGATGCAAAACAGGCAATATTGTACTCAGTTGAAAGGACAGGGGAAACCAATGTCAACAGATGCAATTACCAGATGTGAACTCTGGCCAAGGAGGTCAAGGCAAATAGTCTTTTAAGAAGTGCCACAAGGTCTTTAATGTCCCAAAATCATTGCAGTCTCGGCATCGTATCTTACTCAAAATGGACTCCTTTGGAGCCCTGACCCTTGGCTGTTGGTTGTACTGATCTAGTTTTGAGGTGAGAGAATGTGTCTCCCATGGCTTCACAAGTTGATCTCTCCTCATTATTCACCCCAGAAGATGGGCTTTCTGGAAAACTTTAAATAAAAACTTGAAATTATTTGGGGTGATTTAACTAGTTGATTGCTAGAGTGGATTTGGACACAAGCTGCAACTTTAACACTCCTTCCCCATGGGGCTGTCCTTTCCCCTCCTTAAGAGAGAGGGCAGAGTAATTGTTCTCCAGGCCCACACAGATTTGCATGAGACAATTGTCCTTCTTTGGTTCTCACTTTGACACTTCCTTTTCAGTGCAGGATAGGTACACTAGCCCTTGCAGTATAGGGCAATGGAAATGAACTCAGAAAAATTATGTTTAAAAAGCAGCAGGCTGGGGATTTAGCTCAGTGGTTCCGGCACCTGCCTAGCAAGTGCAAGGTCCCTGGTTCGATGCCAGTAACCACATACCGGGCATGGTGATTTATACCCACCAGCAATCAGTACCACATAGCACAATGCCGGGCATGGTGGCTCACACCTGTAATCCTAGGATTTGGGAGGCAGAGGCAGGAGGACTACTGAGTTTGGAGCTAGCCTGGGGTACATAGTGAGCTCAGGGCTAGCCTGAACTACAAAGTGAGACCTTGTCTCAAAAAAAAAAAACAGTAGATATTTTAATCAGACATATCAAAAGAAGAATTAGGTGGTTCACTTGTAGTAAACTATATACTCCCAGGGGTGCCCCTCTAAGACCATTCATGGGAACTTGTAGAATACTGTCCAGAAGGAACTCCATTAGGGCCAAATTTGATTCATCCAATCACTATCTTTTACATCTATGCAATTCTTACAGGGAAAATAATAAGTATGTGTAAGTACCTGGCAATGAAAGTGAATCATCACTAAATGTTTTAATTGAAACTCTTTCCATTGCTGCAGGAAGTGTCAAGTATTTATGTGCTCCTACATGATGAGAGGGAGTTTTTGTCCCTGAGGGAATCTACATATGGGTCAGAGAAACTTCTCTTTCTCACACCTTGCAAAATGAAAGAAGATATGGCCTGTTTGCTTATTCCTTTTTGCACTACGAGGTGTTACTTCACAACATGTGCACTGGTCATTTATTCATGCTAAACCAAGAGAAAAACCAATTCCTTGGAATTTATTCTCAGTTAATTTTCTTATTTTCCAGACTAAAAGTGAGTTGTTTTTCTAGCAACCATTTCTCCTGTGTCCCTGTCCTTCCCAACCACTAGTGTTGATCAATGAAGTTTGTTTATGATTTGTGGCAGTATTGTCTAGGAAGGGTAGGATGTTTGAAGGGAAGGGGGCATGTGCCAAGGCTTCAAGTTTGCTTTAAAGATGATAAACCATCAATCACGTCTTGTGCCTTGTTCATGTCAAGCAAGTACTATAACACTGTGGCACAGCCCCAGCCCTTCTTCAGACTTTCAATAAAAGTTCAGTGTTCTAGAATTTCCCTCCAGCTTCAGACACAAATGAATAATTGCCCAGTGTACTTCTAATTGACTTTCGCAGCCCCAGTTTTCACAATTCCCACCACACACTTTCACTACTCAGCTTTCACCAGTGAATGACGTATGCAGATGTGACATGCAGTCTCATACCTCCCTGTTCTTCTCCATGATGTCCTCTCCTGTTGACATTCTATCATTCCTCCCGGAACCATCTCATATATTGTTTTCACCACGAGCTCCTCCCCCTTTCCCACAACTGACTCTAATCATTTCATCTGTGCTCCCACAACACTTTGGACCTGTCTTAAATCTCAATCACATTCTGCCTTGTAGTGTAATTTTTTGTATCTGTGTCTATCTACTCTCTGAGAGCAAAGGCCTTTTGACTGTAGTATGGTATCTGATTCATCTTAGTGCCTCTCTGGATTCCCAGGGCCTAGCAGAGTGCTTAGCACTCAGTGGCTGAATAAATAATAAACATTTAGAATCTGAGCTCAAGTATGGTGTTGATTTATTGAACTGTCTGTATGTCTTCTAGCTGTTAATCAAGGAGCTTGGCACAGACCACAAACTCAATACAGAACACAGAACATCTGTGCAGGAGTAACTCCAAAAATTTTTAAATGTCAAATTTTTGGAAATTGGTTTAAATATTTTGGCTTGCCCTAAATCTTTGTAGGCTTAGAAATGAAGAGGTGGGGGTGGGGGGAGAGCTAAATCACTGATTTACCTCCAAGAGTTCAGCCACAGAACATTTTGCAGACCATTAAGAATGAGGGCTTCTGTTTAGGCAGTACTGGTTAATTTCTAACATAGAGAGTTATTTCTGGCCCTAGTGTTAGTGGGTAGATTATTTTTTGCCTTTCTCAGTGGCGTCATGCCTTGGACAAACACTTGTTTTAGAGAAGCTGCCTTTCCGAAGAGGGCTCAGTCATGGGAATTTCCGCCCCAGTGAATTGCGACAGCCTCAACACCACTCCAGCCAGGGTATTGCAAGCCAGACTGAGGGTTTCCCTGCACGATGCTCTTGCCTCTGCCACTAGAGACACCAAATAAATTATCTTGAATCCTTCTCTTGAAAAACAAAAAACAAAAAACGTGTGAAAGTACCTTGGAACTTACTCCTCTGATACCAAATAAATGGATTTGAAAAGGTTTCCCACGTCAGAAACAATAAATCAGTAGTTTACCAGGTGTCAGTCTGTGGTGTATGCGTGGGGTTTCTTTCATCTGAATCTTAGACAGTTTAGAATCTAAGCCATTGATACTCCAGCGTAAGAGTTATTATCATGACTAACACAGCCAGAATTACCTGCAGTTACATTCCAGGTATGTTTACGTATTTCTCTGTCTAACCTGCTTCCTCCCTCCAGCTGTCTGGGTGTGGGGAAAATGGGGATTTTCCCCCCTCCTCTGCCTTTCCTCTAACAACTGTGATGTCAAATGCAATTATTTGTGGAGGAATCTGCTGTATGCATGGATGAAAGGGACACATGCAAATCCTCAACAAGAAAGGGAAATACCAGCTATCGGGAACTATGTCCCAAAAGCATGCTGCTCAGGCAGCCTCGACTGAAGGCCCCCTGTGCAGATATTAACAAGCTGAGCACAATATGACTTTAGGAATGCGAAAGAAAAAACTGTTTAACATTTGAAAAATCTCCTCCTCAATCTGAGGTCAACCCAGCTAATAAAAAAGCTTCAAAAACTTCTGAAAAACCATGAATAAGCCCCAGATGTTCCCGTTCTCAGCTGAACTTTCCACCAAGTTATTTCATACCCTCTATTTTTCACAAGTAGAACTATTTGAACCTCTTGTGCTGTCCTATCTCTTTCCAAAGAAAATTGCCTGCAGCCAAATTCCTTCTCCCACCCACAGTAACTAATTGTCCATACTGTTATTCATCTCCTTTTCTGAAGAAGAATTAGATTGGCAAGACCCTTTAGTGCAAGGGTGGGGACCTTTTTTCTATCTGGGGCCACTGACCCACAGGGAAAAAAATCAATTGGGGGCCACACACACAAGTAAGAAGCTGCTTGATGTAATTTAGTTTTTGTTTGTTTGTTTTTAAGGATGAAAGAAAACCTTTATCTCATAACTTAAAAAAAACAAGCAAGAAAAACTCCTTTGAAAAGACATAATAAACAATGAAAAGGAAATACTTTTAGGTCTGAGCTGTGGCAGATCTGAGGAATAAGGTGGTAGTTAAAAGAAAAGATGGAGAGAAGGAAAGAGAGACAAAGAGAGAAAAGGAGACAGACACACATACGGAATCAAAGAGAGAGACAGATTAGATTAGAAATGAAAGAGGTAAAGAATAGAAATGCCAAAAACAAAGAGGACAGTGGATAAAGAAGAGAAGGTGAAAAATAGACACCAAGAAAAAGAAAAAGGGGCCGATACTGAGAAAGGCTTGGCACGCTTCCTAGTTCATGTGTAAGTTGCAGTAAGCAGCTTGTCCCAACCTTGGCCTGCCTGTATTGTGGGCATTAGAGTAAGTTATCACTGCCCTGTGAAATCCTTAGTTTTCTACCAATTTAGGAAAAGTTCTTTCTCTGTTGAAAAACAGCTGGTCTGCTTTGATTTTCAAACTTCAAAGGTATTTTTTGAAATAAAGGTTATTTTCTCAAGAAGGTCTAAAGATTTTACACGTGTGCAAAAGAATGACTAGAAGTCTAATGTTGCAAAGCTGTCAGATGGCATCTTTGCCCTTTGAGAGATTAGGGTTATCTTATTCCTGGGTGCCTACATGTTACATTTGGATTCAGCATTTACTTCATTGACTTGGATTCTCTTCTTCTCAAATCAAACTCAGTTTGGGGTTTAGTTGGATCCTAGTATAGTAGATAATATAAAGTGGAGATCACATGCACATCTTTGAGTTAAAACAGGCCAGTGTTCACAGCTCTTTGTGACCCTTCTTTTCCCATCTAAAGCTGAATTTCTACGTGTCTGCCTTGCAACTCACTAAGAGAAATTAGTTTTAAGCTGCTGTGCTGATTTAAGAGCTGTGTAAATGTGTGACTGTACCTTGTTCCCAGAATACTTGGGGTTACATTCTGCTGGTGGCACGTGAAAGAAAACAAAGCAGAACAGGCAAACTTGTGGAGAAGGAGAAACAAAATAATGAAGGTTAAAAAATAGGGATGGGTTGCTGGGTGTGGTGGCTCACGCCTGCAATCCCAGCACTCGGGAGGCAGAGGCAGGAGGATTGCTGAGTTCGAGGCTTGCCTGGGCTACATAGTGAGCTCAGGGCCAGCCTGAACTAAGCGAGACCCTATCTCAAAAAAAAAAAATAGGGATGGCAAAGTGATGTAAGTACAGACTGAAGTCATTGGCCTCGTAAGTCTGATAAGATCAAGGTTGGAAGGGAACACAAGAGAAGTGCATACTTCTGTGCTGGGCCAGCAACTGCAGATCCCAGAGCGCTGGGAGTTAAGGGTCCCTCTTGGAACCTGAAAGAGAGAATTTTAAGACAGCAGAAGGAGGCCCTACTTTGGATATCAAATTGTAAACTAAAGGGACTCATTTCTCTAAGGGGTGGGGTGGGCAAAATAGAAATAAATTGCGCAATGTCTAGGTCAGCTGGTGAACGATCAGTTCATATTGGGTTATTCTGGGAAGCTCAGCTGCTTGGGGGCCATGTCTACCTGCACACACATCTCTCTGTCTGTAAGAAAAGGGTCCTGGGTGGTGTGGGTATGGGGCTCACCCTGCGGTCCTCTCTCTAAAAGGCTCCTGGTGCTGCCTTTAGAACTAATCAGGTGATGATGCCTGGGCTATTCGGCCAGGATAGATGATAATCCTGCCACCTCCTCTCGGGAGTTAGTTACTTTTGAGCTCACCAGTAGAGATGAAGACAACTCAGCTGAACTCTGGGGAGTCTTTGGCTTGGACCTGGGTACTTTCAATTCTACATCTGTCCTAATCTACTTTAAAATTTGTGTTTGTTTTAAATGCAAACACATTTATTGCTATGTGTGATTTGAAAATTGTTAAAAAGGATTTTGGCAGGTACAGGAGGTAGAAAACAGAAAATGACTTAGTATGAGAAACTGAAGATGTAAATGAGGCTCAAAATGTATGATAGGTACTAGGAAATAGGAAGAAATTGTTCAAAGGGGAAGGGGAGCTATGGAAAGTGGGCACGGGATAACAAAAAAGGGAAAGAAAAAATCTGATGGTAAAAATTAAAAAACAGAAACAAAGCTTATGTATATGGGGGTGGAGAGGTTGAAGGGAGGGCAGGGGAATGAGAAAAAACAAGAATCAAGATATATCATGTATAGGAACAAATTCTCAATGACGAATGTGATCATAACTTATAATTAAAATGTACCAATGAAGTCAATGAAAAAAGAAAAAAAGGAAAATGAAGAATACTGCTAACATTTTGATACACATTCTTACAGAATTTTTTTCTCTATACACATATATACATGCACATTTATTTTTTGGGTTGAGCTTAAATATTCTCTCATACTTTGCTTTATACTTAGCAATATGAGCTGGATACCTTGCAATATACAATAATGTATTTTCAAAATAATTTTTAGTATCTGTAGACTCCCACATTGTATGGAGTTCACATAACAAAACTCCAAAATGATAGATTTTTGAATTGTTTTTGTAATTTTTTCCCTCACACAAAAAATGCCACTAAAATATTTTCATACAGATTTATTTATGGATTAGCATACTTTTTCTTGGGGAGAAATTGCTAGAGGTGGAAGTACTAGTTTCCAAGGTTCAAGTGACCTAGACAATGGCACTATCATAATGGCTCTTCTTCCCTCAACAGAGTAAAAGAAAGACCACAGAATTTAAGTAAAAAAGATGCTGTTTCAAGTCCAAGTTTAATCTTTTAATCATGTATAATCTGAATGTTGACTTTCTTGTCTGTGAATGAGAATATTAATGATAACTGCCTCATAGTATAGTGATGAGAAATAAATACGGTATCATAAATGGAGGATTTACATTGAGGAGCCTCCATAATTTTAAAACACTTTAGTGCACAGATTCTTATTGTCTAATTACCATATCTGCATTGTGAAGCACTTAAAGACACCTCTGGAGTAGGCCCAGTACCCTAGATGTCCCATGCACAGAGTGGGGCCTCCAAATCTCTGAAGGCATGCCATTCTCTGGAGAACTACTCTTGAATCTCCAGTCTTAAGCCAACTATCTCTAGGGGCAAGCAGGTCTTTCAATCCTGTAGCTGCACAGTTGTCATATATGCAGTGTTTGCTTCCCTAAGAGCCCTGTGCAGCTCAGTGCTCACCTGGTATTTGCTATTGTCTGCTGTACTAGGGAGGAAAGTTTATCATGTTCTCTTCCTCATCGGGCCCTCTATAAATACACCCAAATTGTGTGGGACTGAGTCGAATACTTTGGAGGGAGACCAACTTTCTCAGGAAGAAAGAGATCAGTTACATTGCAACACAACTTGCAATTCCTTTTCAAACTTCTGGTGCTTTTGCTTTGGAAAAAAAAAAAATCCGCTGCTGTTCATCACTGCCAAACAAAGGCATTTATAGATTAGGGTTTTTTTAAACTTACCTGGGAGCACATAGAGAACATGGTGCTCGTTATGGTTGTGAGGCCTTCAGTCAAGTACTGGGATTCAGAAGTGTTTGGTAAATGTCACTTAGTGTTGATCACTGTCTTTCTCCAGATCACTTTTTACTACTTTCCATTAAAGACAGAATCACAAGGATAGAGGGGAAAAATCAAATTATAATAGAATTTCTTAAATTCTGTGGAAGACAAAAGTGGGTAGATAGGAAGGAATAGAGTGAGAAGCTATGACAAAAGCAGTATCTCTGCCCCAGAGAAGGTGGTGTGGAATAAATGGGAATCAAAGAAATACAGGACTTGTAACAGGAAGGTAACCCTGTTTTTTTCTGCCACAGGAAAAAAGCTGCATAAATAAGTTGTCTTCAGATCAACAAAATAAACTCTGTAAAGTATAAACAGAAGTCACGTTGGAGGCTAGTGCTATAGGAAAACAAAGATTAAGAAAAGAAGATTATCAGTCTCCGGAAGCCAAAGGCAGTGATTATCTTCTTGATTTTTCCAGTCCCTGTATCCAACACAGGACTGACGGTGAAGTAAGTGGCCTGGGTGAGGCAATGGCAAGAGGGTCCTCAGATGGAGAACATTACCGAGAAGGGCAGAAGGCACCTGGCGACTGGCTGTAGTGAGGAGAGTTCAGGAATAGTGGCATCAGCAGGGAAATGATAACTTAAAATGAGTGGGACACACTAAGTCCAAGGAATGTGCTGGAAATAAAGAAAATTATATACGTATCTGTCCTTCCTCACAGGGGCAAGCATGAAAAATCTGCAGTAAGGACAGGTGTGTGAAAGATTTTTGATCACTTTATTCAATTTTTGAACTCACAAATATGAAAGTTTTCTAAAACCTAGTTACCTACACCTGAGGCATGAATCACTGTAAGACTTCAAGACTCAGGAAGACTGGAGACGCGAAATAAAATGGATACTTGAATTACTGCTTCAACTCAACTGTTCAAGACCTAACAAGCTGAGCTTGGAGTTGGAAGGAGATAGCCAAGAAAATGAAAATTCTTATACTCAGGCTTTGACAAGTAAAGCAAGTTTTCCATTTTTGCTCAATACCATATTTTAAAGCAATGAAATATGAAGAACAGGAGGCAGTAAGCTGTAGCCTGGGGTCTCTGGATAAGAGCCACAACACAGGTACCAAGTAAAGGTCACCAATGAGAGACAGAGTAGGAAAAAACTTCATGTTTTTTTTTTTTTGGCTTCTATCAAGTCGTGGAGCTTCCAAATTAGTGGATTATAAGGAATCATGTAGAAGGCACGATTAAATCTACTATATTTTTCAAGAAGATGGGAAGAGGCTACTCAAGATCACTTCTTTTGGGAAAACTCAGAATACTGTGTGCCCATTTTACAGGCAAAACAGCAAGGAAATATTTTATAATTTTTCATATGTTTGTTTTGCAGCACTAGGGATTGAACCCAGGGCCTTCCCACTGAGCTACCCCACCTCCAGCCCTTTTTGTATTTTTTATTTCACATAAGGTTTGGTAAGTAGCTAAATGGCTCAAAATAGATTCAATGAACTGCCTGCCTCAGCTTCCCAGAGTGCCGCCATGTCTAGCCATTGTAGGTTTTTCAGTGGTTCACAGGATCTCCATTGTTTCTGCTTTTCCTCTGGACACACACATATTTCTCCTTCACAGTTATATCTGTCCCATATGTAAAATTCTTTCTTCCCATCCCAAAAGACCAGAAAGACTCAACCCAAGACAATGTCAACTCCAAGGCCAGAATCTCATCTAAATATTGTTAACTCAAAGCTCCAGACTTTATAAGTATAAATCAAGTATAAGTGAGATTCTGTGTATGGTCCATCCTGGGGAAAATTTCCCTCCATTTGTGCACTAATGCAAGTAGAAAACTAGCTATCTGCTTTTTAAATATAGTGTGGAAAGCATAGGAAGCAGTTATAGACACCTTCCAAACTAGGAGGAAAATCAGACCACAACCCTTTACTTGATCATGCAATCAATATATATTGGTTATTACCACGTACCAGCCATTATTCTAAGAGCAGAAGGCATTGGCTGTAAACTAGCTGCTGTGCTGTCTCATTGCAATATTTTGCTGGCTTTCTTGGCACCTGCTCTCACCAGCTAGAAGGCCGCAGGAGTACAAAGGAAAGAAGCAGCGGCTGGTGCCAGCCAGGGTATCGCGGTGAAAGATCAGGTTGGCTCATTGTTAGCACGTGCTTGGATAGAGCCAAACAAGCAGGATCCTATATATAAAGTGCATAAAATTCTGAGAGACCACTGCAGGGAAAAAGCACAATTAGAAAAATATAGGAGTTCACAACAAACAGGGAAATATGTTCTAAGAAGGTGTGGGGATGGTGAATAGTCACTACTTCCCTCTGGTTGCCCCACTCCTCTTTGTGAGGCTGTCACGAAACACAGTAGTCTCTCCAACACATCTAAGCACCCACGGTGGCAGCTGAAGAAAAACACTATAATCTCTCTCGATCTTTCTCACAGTTTCAGTAATTTTTGAGACTTCAGTGAATGGATGGCACTCAGCATTCAACAGCCAAGGAGCCACTTTTAATTGGAATCCTGACCAAAAAAAGTGTGTAACAAATTGATTAAAGAGTAATAGTTAACACATTCATCAGGGATTCTAAATACCTTATTGTGAGAACTTTTGCTTAAGGTTCAATGAGGGACAAATCTCTGCAGGTACTAGAATTTTCCTTTCATTTTCTACTGTGGGACTTGGAGAAGCTACTGGTTGCTTTGAGAGGATCACACCATCCTACCTTCTTCTCCTGAGGTCCTAACTGCAGCCTCCTGTGAGTTCCTCCTCTGTCCTGCCTAATGGCCAAAAGACAATTGGCCCAACTTTAGAAACAAAGCAATTCTCATTTGCTAAACTATTTCATCCGTCGGTGGAAAGGAAGGTTAATGAATTTTAATAACGGGCTCCATTTCCTACCCTTGTAAAGCCTGTCAGGCTTAGCTGGACTCTTTGCCTCCAATTTCTGGTCTCTAAAACACCCTTCGCGCTGCTGGCAGTGATCACGATAAAACACTGCTCCGGCTGGATCGTTCCTGTTTCCACCCTCACGGGCTCTCCACTGATAAGGAAAGCTCAGGCTCCCGACTGTGCTACTCATGGCCCTCTGAAAGTCTGCACTGCCTCTCCTGCCTCACTTCCACTCACTCCGGTGTCCCCTTTGCTCTGGTCTGTGGCCTCAGCCCTCCTGCTGCATAAAGCCACAGATACATTTTCCTGCCTCTGGGCTGCTGCTCACAGCACTTTCCTCTGCCAGGAAGGGCCTTCCTTCCCGTCTCTGTCAAAATTCTCCTTGTCTTTCACAGCCTGGCTTAAAGATGACCTATTTCAAAGTCTTGGTCTAATTCCCCCAGTAGGAAGTCTTCCCTCCCTTTCTCTTGGGCTAGCACGGTTGTAGGTTTCTCTTATAACCCCTACATAGGTCATGGATTGTTGCATAGGTGTGTTCTCATCACAAGCCTAGAAAGCAGGGATTGTGCTCAAGTTATCTCTGCACCCTGTGCGCAGCGCACACTGCAGGAGCTTGGTATACAGAGCTGTTCAACACTGGATCAATAGCTCCGTTGCAAAGGGTATATGCATAATGTGATGGCAACTGGGGAAGTACGTGAGGGATTCTGTGTCCTTATCAATAAAGTCCATCAAACGGCACTACACAAAGCATGGGAATAGGTAAACTAACTCCTGCCTGGGCACTGGCACTCACCTTTAATCCCCGAACTCTGGGAGGGTGACAAAAGAGGATCATAAGTTCAAGCTTAGCTTGGGCACTTTAGTGACTTAGCAAACCTTTCTTTCAAAAATAAAAATAAAAAAAACTAAAAAAACTTCAGGGGGTGTACCTCAGTATGAAAGCCTTAGGTTCAACCCCCAGTACTACAGAATAAAAATAAGACTCCTAAATAAATGGTGCATAAAAATGGAACTTTATTTTTGTCTTAGGCATTTCATTTCACAAGCGAGCCCCAGCAGTAATGAGAGCTTAAGTGACATCCAAGAACAGCAGACACGAACAAAAGCCATTCAACTTAGTAGACGCTCAGTTCAGTTCAGTCTCAACACCTTATAATGAAACCTGTAGCTTGAACAATAATTTGTAGCAGGGGTTATCAGATTGCAATTACTGATCAACCAATTTGCCTCACAATAGCTCAGAGAAAGACATAACTAAAAAGGAAGTCAGCGATAAGAGATTTGCTCCCACAGAGATACCCTCAGCCTATGTTTGTGTCTGACAAACAAAGGCAACAGCCTCAGTGGGTTCTGGTCTGGAGATCTTTCAGCTTTCCACTGCCTTCAAGAATCCATATGCAGCTATAACGAACTGCCTCTAACTTGGCTTAATCTTTTGTATTAGCTCATTAATGAGTCTGGATTCCTTCCCCATTTTCCACGGTATCCCAGGCAGGGACAAAAGCTCAGGCAGCAGGGGGCAGCTTTCTTTTTGCCTGACAACAAGTGGTCACTGGTCCCCTTGTGGCTAACAGAATCTACCGTTCTTTGAAGGCAGAGCTCCTGGAACCAGTCTCATCTGCCCCAGGCTCTGCAATACAAAACAGAGCTTCAGGAATTTGGGCCTTTACCAGTGTTCCTGGCATCTGTGAGATCACCCCAACAGCTGAGAGCAATGGTGCCTCAGGAAAGCTCAGCAGCCCCAGGCCCTGTGAATTCTTTCTGCTCTGTAGGCATGTGAAACATACACACACTCATGAACGTATTCTATGTGCCTCAGAATCATTCTGCATACCTCCTGGAAGACATCTGCCAATAAGGATAATCACATCGGCCACATTTTAAATATAGGAACCTCTCAGCATCTTCAACCAGAGAGCAAAATGCAGAAAGAAATGCAGATTGACTTGCCTTGAACTTTAAAGCATTGGAGCCCCCTTTACTTGATCCTAGCCTTCTATGAAAGGTCCTGGTGGGGCTGAAGTTTAAAATGGGATGTTTGGATCATGCAAAGATGCAAGAGATCTCTAAGCTGTACTCCAAGGGCAGTTTGCCTATTTATAGAGCATTTACTCGAGGGCAGAGTTCAAACTTGGGAAAATCAAAAGAACTCACTTTAAATACATTCTCATATATATTTAATTTACCAACTTCATTTTTCATTCAGTCACTTTGAGCCAAACTTAACTTTAAATAGTTCAAAAATCTGTTGAGATTTGGCTAGATATATTTTTAAAGAATCTTTAGAATTCAGATTATATTTAGAATTTTTAAATTACTTAAACATTCCAAACTCAAAAAGCTACAGTGTCTCCATTCCAGAAACTGACAAACTGAGGGATAAGACTTAAATTACTTACAAGGTCACCCTTGATTGTCCCTGTGACAATTCTTTATATAGGAGTAATATGAAGAAAAAGAGTTACTATAATTCTGAGTGTCTACTACACAGTATATCTAATAGTTGTACTAACTATTCAAGCTATGTAAAAATGCACCCATTCCACAAATATTAGGAAACTTGTGCTTAGGAAAGCTAACTAATTTTCTCTAAAGTCAAATAACTTTGATGTGGAATGTCTGTGAATTAAACATGGATCTGTTTGGCTCTAAAACCACTGCTCTTTATCTAAAAGTAAATGTCCTAGTGCTGTAGCCAATAATATTTTACAACTAAAACAGGTATTATTGGTTTAACAGAAATTTATGTAGAACGGTGAACCTTACGATACTTAAACAGTCCTTTTTAACCTTTAAATAGGTGAAGGGCATCTTTTTAGTAATTTACTTCCATGATCCTCCCTTCCTCATTATCTATCTATCCATCTATCTACCCATTCATCTATCTATTCGTCTCTCTATCTATCATCTATTGTCTTCTTCTCTGCCAACAATGTCCACATCTCAAAGGCTCTTAGGGTATCACTACATTTGAGGAATATTATATTGTATTAGTGGAGATTTTATAGCTCCTCATTGCTGTTTCTATCATAACTAAAAATAAACATGTTTGCTAAGTTGAGTTTCCCATCATTCTTATGTGCTTGTGTTTGTGAGTCTAGAATGTAACACTGTATACAAGTCCCTGTACAATTTCACCTTGGTACTTTTCTTCTGTCACTGCAGCCTGCTGAGATATTTTTGGATCCTGACTGTGTTAGTATAGCTAACTCTACCTTCTTTTACATCATTACTGAATATTAGAAGTATACCTTCTCCATCTTCAGATGAGTCACAGGTAAAAACTTTAGGAAATGAGGGTCAAGTACAAAGCAAACAAGTAAAGACCTCTCCAAGCTGACATCTCTTTGCTAAGAATATATTCTTAAGGTCTAATAATCAATTAGCTAAATTTTTATCGAACTGATGATTACTTTGCCAACATTTATTACTCACTTAAAAATAAGTCATAACAATCGGTCAAAAGCCTTGCTGAAATCCAGAAATACCAGCCTGTGCCATTCCTCTGATCCAGGAAGGTACATGCCCACAAAAGGGGAAGTGGCCAGATTTGTTCTTAGTATGTCCACTGTGGCTTTTAGGCATTAACATGACTATTGCCAATAGCTCATACTCTGCAAAACTCTAGAAGAGAATTGTGTTATTGTCAAGATTAGCATTCTTAATATTGGTTTGTGATTTCCACACACCACTGTTCACCCATGATATGAAGGTAAATAATAGTGTTCAATTCCTGTCTTTTGTCTCTTCTATTTGTTATGATGCCCTGAAGTTTGCTGACAGTGATATCATGGCACTAAGGTAGGACTCCTCAGTGCCCTCCAACATGATTGACCTGAATTTGGGCCTAATTTTTCATGACAGATGATAAAAGTAGTCACTTAGCTTTCTGTGGGTCTTGTTAGCTACTCATCTATAATACACAATGCTCTGAATGCTCTGAGAAGTGAGGACTAAGGGAAATATGGATTGTGAGAAAACATCTAGATGAACTTATTAAGACTATATTTTTAAACTCTTCAGCAAGTATCCAATAAAAGCCATATAATAATGTGATTTTCACTTTGGACATTAAATAGAACTCTGTTGGAGACATTCCATTTAGCAGTTGCTATGCAAAATGACAGTGCTTGCTATCTAAGGAAAGCATACAGTTAGAAATACAGGATTGACTTTATTAATAGTATCCAGTCTTCACTTAGTACCAATCATGAGCACATACGTGCATGGTCATGGGTCAAAAGAATTTATACTTGAAGGTTAGGTCTCAAATAACGATGCGAATACAAGACATGGACTAACATTTTGGCTGGGCCAATTAACAAGGGCTTATCATCCAAAGTCAGGCAGGTGTGGTGTGTGTAGAGAGGCTACTTCAAGACAAAAAAGTTCAGTACTTTCTTCTCATTGCATTTTGTTCCAATCTGAATGACATGGGCAAGAAAACTTTACAGTGCTGGTCATCAGCTTCGAAGAAGGTACTTCAGGTATCTCACGGATCACAGTAGGCTGGAGACAGCAGTGGTCACGGGATGCTTGGAAGATGTGCACCGGGATCCTCAGGTTCTTAGACACAGGGGTCAAATAACAAACCCAAGCATGGGAAGGCAGCACGAGGAGAAGCCCACTGTAGGAATTCCAGTATTGAAGCTGTTTAGAAAAAGAAGGAGGACCGCCACCAGATCCTGGTGCTGCTCACAGCCCAGCTCGGTGAACACCCTGTCGTAGGACAGAATCTAACTCTAAGGGAGGACTCCAAGCACAGCAGCAATGGCAGAGCTGCCACATTCAGTGTCCAGCCACAGCCATTGCCCATCTGTCCTAGGTCTCTTTCCACTGAGAAATGGGAAGACGAGGGTATCAAGGACCAGAAAAGCACCCAGGGACTGACTTAGGATGGTCAACCCTAGGGACAGAAAGAAACAGGGCAGTGTCCTCGAGAGAGATCTCGCATGGAGTGGTCTGTGGGAGACAGTGAGTTGCTGGACTGCGCAGTGGCCGTGACTGGTGTGAGCCAGGAGTGGAGGAAAGGCACTGAAGAAGTGCCAGCGTTGGCCCTCTCCTGCCACTCTCCCCATCACTGCCATGCTTGGTGCTGGGCCGTATCTCTCCGGCCAGCTGCCCACCTTCCACATGCTGCAGAGAACGTGGTGCACATGTGAGCTCCTTGGCGCTTGGTCACAAATGCTACTGAATTTCAAACAAAAGGACTCTGCTTCATCAAGGTCTAAGTGCTAACTGCATTCACAAGCTGGATAGGGACTATTTTGAGAGGCTCAGAGAGTTTGGCATGAGTGGAATGCCAGAGAGAGAGAGCAGCAGGGTCAGAAGATACTGCATGGCACACTTAGGGAAGCATAAGAAAACGGCTGTAAGCAACTGCAGGAATTATGGCAGAGGGAAAAGGACAGAGATCAAGAAAGCTCTCCAAAGGTTAGTGAAAAACTGAGGGCTTGACCAGCCCAACTGTGCCTTCTGCTGCTCCCTTACAATTGAAGGCATCCGATCATAAGGCAGAAACAAATACCTGGCTAGTCACGTGTGTAGGAACACAGGTGAAACCTAGGAGAATTCCACCTGCAGTGAGAATGACAAGCAGGCTCAGTGGTCTGCATAGAACCTAAGCTCCTTTGCTCACCTGTAGGCAAGAGAACAAATCAAACTCAAGCACCAGTCTCCTAGCTACAACCACGGAGGTTTGGAGTCCAGTCCCCATGACTCCTCCAAGACAAGGTCTCTCCAGTTTTGAACTAAGGGGAAACCACACAGTAGTTGAATTCAGCCTGAAGTGTAAGTAGTACAAAGAGGACTCTGCCTTTGTATGGTTTTTGTCTCCTTTCATAAGGTATTTGTATATGTGAAATTAGTGCTTTAGTTTAGATAGTATCTTTCATGGTCATGTCAGATTAATCGTCACCAAGAATTTTTTTTTTTTTTAGACAGGGTCTCACTTTGTAGCTCAGGCTGGCCCTGAGCTCACTATGTAGCCCAGGCAAGCCTTGAACTCAGCAATCTTCCTGCCTCTGTCTCCCGAGTGCTTGGGATTACAGGTGTGAGCCACCACACCCAACATTGTGCTATGTGGTACTGATTGCTGGTGGGCGTGACTCACCATGCCCAGTATTGTTGTATGTGATTATTGGGGATCAAACCAAGGGCCTTGCGCTTGATAGGCAGGTGCCAGAATTCCTGAAATAAATCTCCAGCCCCTCACCAACAATTTTGTACAGAAGATTCAAACACAAGATTTCTACTACAATATTAATTAGTTCAACTTTTGGATATTTTCCCCCATCTCCAGTAATATTTCCCCTTTGTTCTTCCTTTACTCCCAAATAACCCCTCAAGCACCTTTTTCCCTCCTTCCATTAAAATAATATTGCTAAAGTCATATCTCTTTTCTTTCATTCACTTGCTCTTATTTCTTTTTTCCTCTTCCCTCTTTTTAAACTATTTCTTCCTTTCTCCTTGCCTTCATCCTCAATCTGCTGTCATTGTTACTACTTCACTGTCTTTCTGAGTTCTTGAATAAAGTGTGAAATGTTGAAACAAGTTTTAAGTTATAGACGTTGATATAATTGGTACTTGTTCTCTCCTTGCAACACAGTGACCAAGAGCGATCTTATCTGGCTGAGTAGGTGGATTAGGTGCATGATCACCAGAATAGAACCAAAGCCAAGGCCACACCACAGGTAGACATACAGTAACTATGGAGAGTTCCAGGGTAGCAACAGAGTTTTTTTTTTTTTTTTTACCCTAACTGTGCTTCAATCCTTAGCCATAAAAACCATAGAAACATGAGAAAACAAGATGGCAAGATGTCAAAATCTTAACTTCCCAAAGCTAATTCATGGCCAGTGAAGTGGGGGAAATTTCAAGCAAATCACTCAAAAATCAAATGGTTAAAATGTTTGAAGAGATCAAAGAAGCTAATAAGCAAATATGTAAGATTTCCAGTGAGCTTAAAAGCATTTAAAAAAAACCAGACTAATGGTCCAATTAATAAAATGTTTAATGAGCTTAAGATGAAAACAAAGATTGAATTAAAGAAGATAATGTAATATACGAATGATATTTTTTGTAAAGAATTAAGGAATATGAAAAGGAAACAAACAAAAATCTTGAATATGAAAAATCCATTTGAAAGTATGAACAATAAGAATGCCAATCCAAGAGGAAACTGTCAGAACTTGATGACAAGGTTGATGTAGTAGATTATGTACTTAATAATATCTGACAAATAAGGTATCAGAGAAAAAGCATATTATAAAACTAAGCCCATCATAATAGTAGCAAATACCTAACTATAGACCCTAAAGGCCAGGGGAAAGCTTTTGAAGTTTAAAAATATCATTTCTCTAGTGTGAGAAACTGAAGGTATAAATGAAGTCCAAAATGTATGGTAGGTATTGTGAAATAGGAAAAAAATATTCAAAGGGAAACAGTAACTGGGTGGGTGGGGGCAGGGAAGAACAAAGAAGGGAAAGAAAAAATTTTGATGGTAAACGAGAAAAAATGGAAACAACATTAACTATATGAGGGACTGGAAAGTTGAAGAGAGAGCAGGGCAATGAGGAAAAATTAGATTCAAGATACATCATGTATAAGAACAAATTTTCAATGATGAATATGATCATAATGTATTCCTAAAATGTACCAATAAATCCAATTTATTACAAAAAGAAACAACTGTCATGCAAGATTACTATATCCTGCAAAATTGTCTTTCAAAATTGATGGAAAAATAAAAACTTTCCCTGATGAAGAGAGCCTAAAGAAATCCACGGTCACCATATCAGCATTGCAGAAAATACTAAAGAGAATCCCAGATGGAGCAAGGCCAATATCATCACAGTATCCAAAGGAAAGAGTACATTTAACTGGGAGAACAGTTAAACAGAAAGGGAATCAAAGGAATGAACACTGAGAGAACAATGCAATCACAGGATTTAAAAAATATCTTTCTGTATTAACACTCAATGTCTTAACTTCCTGATCATAAGCCACAGACTGGCAGGCTGGATCAAAAATCCAAAACTCAACTATATGTCATTTGCAGGACATACACCTCAACACAAAGTAACACACAGACAGTGAAAATACAAAAAAATGCTACTTCATTCATCAGCAACTTGAAAACAAGCAGGAGAAGTTTTGCTATCTTATTTTCGCACAGTGTAAATACTGATAAAGGGAGCAGCTCAGTAGAAGAGGTAACTCATATATGGATCTAATGTTGGAGCGTCCAATTTCAGAAAACAACTACTGGACAGACAGACACCAATACAGACACCGCAGGGAGCTTCAACAATTTACTCTCACAAGAGATCAACCAAGCTCCCCCAAAATCAACAAAGAAACATCAGAGTTGAAGCACATAATGGAACAAAAGATTTAACTTGTATCTACAGAGTGTTTAATCTAACAACAGCAGAATACACATTTTTCTCAGTGGCATACAGGACTTTCCCCAAATTAAACCATACATTAGGCTATGAGTCATGCATAAATAAATACAAAAGAACAGAAATAATATCTTGCATACTATCACATCATAATAGGATGCTACTAGAAATCAATACTAATAGAAACTACACAAACACAGGATGATTAAATAATACACCTTTGAGTAATCAATGAGTCAAAAAAATACAGGAAAGAAATTAAAAGAGTTCCTAGAATTAAGTATCAATGGAAACACCATCTACAAAAACCTATGGAAAAAAATGAGAATTAAGTCATGTCATATACTGGCACAAATTCTCAATGTTGATTGTGCTCATAATGTGTATATAAAATGTACCAATAAAGTCAATTTAAAAAATGAAAATACACACACAAAAACCTATGGAGGCATCATGAAGGCACTTCTAATAATTAACTTTATAGCTGTGAATGCCCACAGTAAGAAAATGCAGCAATCCCAAATAAATAATCTAATGATGCATCTCAGGGCCCTAGAAAAAAATATGAGCAATCCAAATTTAGAATTTGTAGAGGGAAAGAAATTATAAAAATGAGAGCAGAAATTACATGATCATCTCAGTAGATGCAGACAAACCTTTTGACAAAAACCCAACATAAATTCATGATAAAAACTCTGATAAAAATAGTTAAAGGAGGACATCACTGCAAACTGATAAAAGCAGTTTATGACGAACCTGCTGCTAACATCATGCTAAGTGGAGACAAAACTGGAAGCACTCACTCTAAAATTGGAACAGGGTGAAGATTTGCACTAATGTTCAATGGAGTCCTTGAATTAGCTATAGCAGTCACACAAGAGAAAGAACTAGAAGATATAGATAGGATAACAAGGAGTAAAACTACTTTTATTTCCAGATGACATGATCCTTTACATAGAAGATCCAAAAAAATTCACTGGAAGACACTTCAAGCTCATTAACAGATTCAGCAAAGTGGCAGGATACAAAGTTAACACACAAAGATCAATACTGTTCTAGTAAGCCAAAAAGGAATCCCTTGAGAAAGCAATCAGCAAAATTATCCCATTTACTATAGCTTCAAAGCAATTATTTAATAATTTACCTAACCAAATAAGTGAAAGACCTTTGTAATGAAAACTATAGTTCTCTGATAAAGAGGTGGAAGAGAACATTAGAAAATGTAAAGACATCCCCTGTTCCTGGGTATGCAGAACCAATATTGTTAAAATGATCATCATATCAAAATAATATATAGATTTAATACAATTCCAACCAAATTATAAATTGTGTTAATTACAGACATAGAAAAAAATAAGACTAAAATTGAAATGGAACCAGAAAAGGCCAAGAATATTCAAAGCAATCCTGAACCTAAAAGAGCAAAGTAGGAAACATTCAAGTTCCAGATTTCAAGTTATATTACAGAGATACAGTAATAAAAATAGCATGGGACTGGCACAAGATAGAAATGGTAACCAATGGGACAGAACTGAGGATGCAGAAACAATGCCACATAAAGTTAGCTATCTGGGTTTTTAAAAAATAGTATTTACTGCCAGGCATGGTGGCTCACGCCTGTAATCCCAGCACTCGGGAGGCAGAGGCAGGAGGATTGCTGAGTTCGAGGCTTGCCTGGGCTACATAGTGAGCTCAGGGCCAGCCTGAAGTACAAAGCGAGACCCTGTCTCCAAAAAAAAAAAAAAAAAAGGTATTTATTTATTTATTTATTTATTTATTTATTTATATTTGAGACAGGGTCTTGCTTTGTAGTCCAGGCTGGCCCTGAACTCACTATGTAGCCCAGGCTGGCCTAGAACTCTCCGCAGTCCTTCTGTCTCTGCCTTCCGAGTGCTGGGATTACAGGTGTGAGCCACCACACCCAGCATTGTGGTATGCTGTACCAAGGATTGAATGCAGGACCTTCAGTTTGCCAGGAAGATGCCAGATGGAACTACTGAGCTAAATCCCCAGCCCAGCTATCTGGTTTTAACAAAGAAGCCAAAAACAAATGCTAGAGGAAGGATTGCTTCTTTAATTAAGGGTTCTGGGAAAACTATTCATGTAGTGAGAAATGAATCTATACCTGTGTTGCTCATCTTGTACAAAATCAAACCAAAGTGAATTAAAAGGCATAGATATAAAAGTAGAAGCACCTGAATATGCCAGAAGATAAAACTCTTGAACACATAGGCATAGGCAAGGACTTTCTGGACAGAACCCCAACCATACAACAAATAATACCAATAAATGGGGTTATAGTATGTTAAAAAGCTCTGCACAACAAAGGAAATGATCAACACAGTGTAGAGACAAGCTACAGAATGCAAACAATTTTTGCCAGCTATTACTCAGAGGGATAATACTTAATTAAAATGCACAAAAATTCACTCATATTAGGTCCCTTAAAATAAAAGAATCAAAAAATGGGCAATTGAAATGAGTAGTCCATTCTCAAAGAAGTACAAATGGTCAATGAGTACCTGGAAAATGGTCAGCATTTTGACCATTCAAAGAAAGAGAGAGAGAGAGAGAGAGAGAGAGAGAGAGAGAGAGAGAGAGAGAGAGAGAGAGAGAGATTAAAACAACACAGAGATTCCCATCTTACCCCAGAAAGAACAGCCATCATCAGAGACTCAAACACAACAAAAGCTGGTCAAGTGGAGAAAAGTGAACCCTTCAATATTGTTGGTGGGAATGTAAACTAGTAAGTACATATGGAAATCAATATGGAGATTCCTCAAATAACTAAAAATAGAAATGTCATTTGACCCAGTTATGTCTCACCTGGGTGTCTTCCCAAAAGATTTAAAGATATCATATTACAGTGACATACACATACCCATGTTGATAGCAGCACAATTCATAGTTGCTAAATCAGGGAAGCAACGTATATGTTGATCAAAAGAAGAATGATAAATACTTATGATATAATACATGTAATGTGAATGGTGTATATACTTAGTCATAAGGAAAGGTATATTTGAGTCATTTATCAGGAAATGGATTCATTTTGAGATTGTAATGCTAAGTAAAATGAATGAAATGAACCAGTTGTAGAAGGATAAATATCACATGGTTTCTCTCATACATGAAACTTAAAATATAAATAATTTAAAGAGCAAAACAAAAAAGAGATGGTAAGGAAAAGGGAGGGAGATTTTGTGGAAATGGAAAAGGTATCTGGGAAGGGAGGAGACGAGAGCATGGAGGAAGTAAAAATGATTATGACGTGACAGGATATGCATCAATTCCAGAGGTGAATGTAAACATGTATTACAAAGATATAAAAACAATTTAAAAAATTTAAATTTGAAAAGAAAAAATATTTCTTTGCAATAAGTAGGAAAAATAAAATTTTCTAAATGTCAGATTTTTTAAAAAAAGGACATTTTAGCTCCCTTGTACTAAAATATGGACCTTTTATCACTTCCAATAGGAATCATGTAGCACCCCCACCTCGGTCATTTGGATTCTCTTGTTGGGTCTCTATGTTGACCTATGTTCAGTTTAGAAGGTTGTTGGTGGAGATTGGGAGACATTCTTGGATTTTTTTTGTATTGTCAACATGTAATATATTCATTAAATGAATGCTCAAATAAAATGGCTTACATGCAATTAAACCTTTAATGTTGGCTTGCAGAGCACCTTGAGATTTTTATAGGTTTTGTAGTGGGAACCTTTTAAGTGAAAACTGACGGAAAACTAATACATAAGAAAGACTTTTGAAAATCGAGCTGTCCTGATTTAAACAGGAATGGGGGACGCTAAGCAATACCCCCACACCTCTTTCACATTCTGTATGGAACGCAATATGAACACATTGCCCTAAACAACTCATCTCTGTGGCACATAAGTCCACTGGCTAATACGATGCTGATTTTTCTACTTTGGAAGGAGCGAAGAGGCATCAGGTAAATTATTACAGGAAGTCTACTCAGGTAGAAGAAGTGAGACCCAGGGCTAGAGAGTGAAAGGCTGACTGACTCTGAATGCACACAAGGGCCTGAGTCAGCTTCTGTCAGAGGGTTTACGGCTACAGCCACAGGTCCTGCTGACTCTGCCTGCGCTCGGTTCAGTGATCCCTGCAGAGAACAACCCGCCCTGAGCACCACTGCTCAGAGGGTTTAAAGAGGTGGTGGGCAGCAAAGTATACTTGTTAATGACCAAACCTAGTTAATGTTCATAATAAGAGATAAATAATTAGTAAATTTGTGTTTCATGCTTTGCGACCTTTTGTTCCAAAGATGAAGTGTTCATCTATGGCACGTCATGATTTTTTAGTATTTACTGAATTAAGTACACGTGCTTACGTATGGGCAAATGTGTTTGCATTACACACTAGCTCCAAAACAGTATGGCCCTACAGAATATCAGTCTGTTTACTTCTCAATCCCAGTGATGGCATTTGCTTGCAGTAGGCCTTTGGACAAGTCATTTCCCTCTCTTGGCTTTAATTGTTATCTAGAGCTTATGGCTCTACACTTACAGAGCTCTACCTTTCAGCTTAGAAACTGGTCAGCACTGAGCATAAAAAGCACTTTAAATAGAGTCTAAATGGAGGAATAAAATGAAGGCAGCAAAGGCCAAATCCTTTGAATTGACTGATCAATTAAAATATATAAATAAATCTATATAATCTATAAATACATGTGTATATATAGTTTCCAGTCTGCGTATGCTACTGTATTGTGCTAGAGGAAAAAATGATTACATGTATATGGTTTATTCCATCCTTGAAGGAGCTTATAGTTCAAAGGTAAAACACAATATACATAGGTGAAAAGTTATCTCTAAATAAATAAAAAATATATATATGTAAGATTTATAGAGTGTAACCATTTGTAACTTTATTTTTTTTTATTTTTTTGAAACAGGGTCTCACTTTGTAGTTCAGGCTGGTCCTGAGCTCACTATGTAGTAGCCCAGGCAAGCCTCGAACTCAGCAATCCTCCTGTCTCTGCCTCCCGAGTGCTGGGATTACAGGCGTGAGCCACCATGCCCAGCACTGTGGTATGTGGTACTGATTGCTGGTGGGCGTGAGTCACCATGCCCAGCACTGTTGTATGTGGTT
>PVIC010021435.1:0-28598 GCA_004025085.1 Thryonomys swinderianus
GGACCTCTGGAAGGGTAAGGCCCTGTGGCCTTTGAAAAATTTGGCCCGTTTCCCTGTGAGCTGAGGCCAAAGCTGCCTGGGCTTAGGTCATTTCTCATTAGTTTTGGCTGAGGTCATCTCTCAAGATCTTTTGAGGTCAAATACCTGCAGCTCTCAGGAGTGTGAGACTAGCCTAGCACTGGAATATTCAAGAAGTCAGGTTCTTCTGGCATCTAAAGCCTTATGCATTTTCTGAAGCACCAATATCTTATCTATTTGGGCCACTGGTAATGTGTGGGAGAAGAGAGAGACTTGCTGGAGAAAAATAATTCCTAAAAAAACAAAGATTACATAAACACAGAGGTCCCATATGACCCAACAGTTCCACTTTTGGGGGGGCATTGATTTATTATTTTTTCATTTATTGAGTGTATTGGTACATTTTAGATATACATTACGATCACATTCAACATTAAAAATCTGTACCTGTACATCTTGATACTCATTTTTCCCACTCCCTTGTGCTCCCTACCACCCTAAAATTTATATACCCATGATAATTGAAAATATGTGTCCACATAAAAACTTGTACATGAATATTCATAATAGTATTATTCAAAAAAGCCAAATGCCTACCAGTGTACATACACAATGGAATACTAGCCATGAAAGTACTGAACTATGGTACTGCTACAATACTGAAACCAGTCTATCAAGTGAAAGCATAAAGGCCACATGTTATATAATTCCATTTACCTCCTTATATGAATTATTCAGAATACCAAATGCATAGGCTAGAGAGTAAGTTTGTGGTTGCTGGGGATTCAAAGGAGGGATGAGTGGAGAGAGACTGTAGATAAGTAGGGTTTCTTTGTAGGGAGATAGAGATGTTCATAATTAATGGTGGTGGATGCCCAACTTTGTGCATATACTAAAAACCACTTGATGGTACCATTCTAAAAGGCAAATTTTATGTGAAGACTATATTAACTCATCAAACAAGGGAGACGAGGTCTATACCTTCTGCCTACAGAGCAGAAGGGCTTTTGATGCTTTTTTATTTGGTTATTTAAACTGTAGAGTGCATTGGCCTGCAGAATGGGGTCTGAAACTGTGTCTTTCAAAGCAGTGCTCCCTATACTGCCTCCCTGCAGGGCTAGGATGACTCATGTCTCTGCTCAGCCCAGAGGAGGCCATGTCCCCTTATTTTTTGATGGACATAAGAGAGCCTCTTTAGCAGCTCGATAGCACTGCTGGGAATGTGCCTATGCAGGGACAGTGTCCGGCAGGATCTGGAGCTTGGGGTAGCTGGCACTCTCTGCCACTCAGTGGGCTTTGAAGAGATTCCAGCCCAGGGGTTCTGAGGCCTTGGCTGTCACCGAGGACTTCTGACCCAGCAGGTCAGGCAGTTTGGGCTCCCAAGGAAGTTGAAGGAAACATCAAGAATCAGTAATTCCAGTAGAAGAACCTGCCTTCAAAATAAAGAACAGCAAAGAAATTTCTGAAAAACTTTCTAAGAAATTAGGTGCAAAAACTATTCATGTGTGCTTAATTGTATGCAGGCTGCTAGTCCTATTCATTTAACAAGTTGGAGACATATCTATATCTATATATAATGCTACATAAGAGTGGCATAGAGATTTACTTCACATTTAGATATATAATTGTGGAATTTGTTATTTTTCCTAAATTACAGCATTTTCACACTATCAATATATTACCTTTATAATATACATATTACAACTATACATGCAATATTCATAAAATACATAAATACAATATACATAAAACAATGGCCTAAAGAATGCTGTGTAAAACCTCTAAATTGAAAAAAGCATTGCCAGAATGTGTCATTTACTAGATATATATGGAAAAATGTGGCCCAAAAACTCATCAAGAAAATTTATTTTTAAAAATATTTTACTGGCATTGTGATTTACAGTTTATGCACAGTTGATTCATTCTCTCCTTCATTCCATTTATCAACTGCTCAGCCCTCTGTTGAAGTGCTGTTACTCGTTGATGCTGATTCCTAAGGGTGCCAAGGTGCCTTGGTCAAGGCAAATGGTTTTCCAGGCATGTACAGTTTCATGGACTTTAACAGCCTGTCCCCACTGGGCCCTGCTGCTAAGGATCATCTTCCAGCCTGCCAAGGAGCCTTGAGGCCACACCTCCCAGGCACATGACAGGTGATGCAAGAGGTGGACAGTAAGGAACCCCATCCTCCAGCTGCCAGGGTCCCTGTAAGCCACAGGGACTGGAAGTATAGGATGCCTACTCAGGCCAGCTTCTCATGTTCCCTGCCAGCCCTGAGAAGGCAGGCAGGCAGGCAGGAAGGTAGCAATGTAGAGAGAACTGGGAAGCTAGACTGCCACCCCAAGTGGATGTCTTTCCCCCATTCCTGAAACCCTGTTCATGCAAGTTTTCTGTTCCTTGGCTGCTTGCAGCCAAGAAGGGGCTGTAGAAATCATAGTGCTCATTACATTTAAGTCAGCTCTTAATGACTGTGAGTCACTAAATCCTCCTGATCAAACAAAAGCAGTAATTTCACATCAATTAGCTTCTTGAAAGCAAGTTGTAGGGAAAATTAGGAATTGGGAAGCAAATTGAATTATGCACCAAAGAAAAACAGTCCCTTGACCTTTCTTCCTTCCAAGATCTGCTGTTCCTTAGTTATAGGATCCAGGTTGGATGTAGCCAGTTGAGTGTGTGTGTGTGTGTGGGGGGGGTGATGGAAGTCAATTAAACTGAAGGACTCCTGGAGCATTTTCTCTACTAAGAAATGTTTCCAGCATATGGAAGAAATACAGGGTAGGGGTTTTGTCAAAAGGGTACATGTAATGAAGTGGAGAAGTAAGAAATGCAAAAGCAAAACTATCATATAGCGTCATAATTAAAGAGTAAATTAGATCAGACAACCTGATGTACTTAGATTTCAAAGGGGAGAAAGAACAGCCATGGTGGAAGTTTATCTGGTGAGGGGAACTATAGGCTGATATTTGGCGAAATGAGAAGAGTCTGGCATTCCAGTTGAAAGGGAGGAAAGAGGGTGAAGTGGGTGTGATGTGGTGGTGAGCTGGGGTACGAGGGGAGTCTAGCAGAGGGGTGACGTATTTGGCACTGAAGGTGGGAGACCAGAGATGAGCAGAGGTGTGCTGGAGACTTGACAAGGTGGGGAATGGAGTTAATGACAGTTGTTAAAGTGGGAAGGACCTGATGAAATAGATTTTAGGGGAGATCAGACTGGCGTTCCAGATTATCACTTTCCTCTTCGGGGCACAAGTGACCAAAGGGCTCATTGACTTTAGAACCCTTTAGTTAGAAGGGAAAAACTGAGATCTGAGAACTAGTTCTGTGACAGAAAAATTTTTAATAATGTATATGTATCATCAATATGTGTACAACATGCAAACACACACACACACAGTGGAACATCAGGAATGTGTTAGCCACTGTGCCAGATATGATAGGAAGCACCAAGTTCAGATCATGATGAATCTTTGATATCTCAAACTATAGAAATGATCCCAGAAAGTATACCTTGGCATCTCTAAGATGCTCACAATCTATCTAAAAGGCCCAATTGTGTGAGAAGCGGTCAGCACGTTTAGAGATGCTAAGCTCACATAGGGCATAGCTTTTGGCTTAGGAGGTGAGTGTATGACCTGCAGAGTCCCGGGATTGTGATGGGCCGGGAAGACAACCATGGGGTACTGAAGCTAGAAGCACTGCAGAGAAGCGTAGCCTCAGTGCACTCACCTCCTAGGACCCAACATGTGGGTGGGATTTGACAGACCTGAAGGGCAGAGAGCTCTGGGAAACCTGAGGGGGCAGTTCAGGAGACCACAAGGGCTGCTCAGGGGGGGAGTGAATATACAGGGGAGGGAAACAAGGGAGGAGATTGGGCACAAGGTTCCACCAGATGAGGAGCAATTGGTTGCCTGTAAAGCTACTTTTCTTAATCCACCTACCTGCCTGTAATGTTGGCAAAGTCTCTTAGTCTTGCCATTGTTACCTCATTGTTTGATGAATGTGGCATCTTTAACAGATTTCTTTCTTTCCTTCTGTTCAGTCAACAATTATTTATCAAATAGCTTGGATCTCTTCAAATGGTTCACCATGCTGAATGTAGCCAGAGTGTTCTTTGTAAAACATGTATTGTAACAAATTGGGTTTCACTTCTCTACTTAAAACGCTTGGATGTTGCTTCTTATCATTATGCATTAGTCCTACTAAGTTACTTCTAATAGTCTTCTACTCTTAACTCTTTCTAATCCCCCAACCCCTCCACCTCTTTATTCCTTCAGACTAGTGAAGGATACTTTGCTACTCTGGTTTTGTAAATTAGTGGTCAGTTCTTATTTTTGCCTCCCCTTTCCCCAAACTGAAATATCATATCAAAGAAAGGATTCTAATGATAGCTTATACTACATATATAAAGTCCAGACTTAATGGACTTTTATCAACTTCAAGTAGTTGGGAGGGAATGTCTCTAATCAAAGGAATAGATAGATACACAACAGCATAAAATGGCTTGGTACTGGCCTGGCATTTTCTACTTCTTTTCAACTTCCAAATTTATTCTGGAGGTTTGCAGTTCAAGATTCCAGGAAAGTAGGATAGTAACTTTAGTCATCTTGCTAATTGTTGGGACCTGACATTTTATGCAAAACAAATTGTAGCTGGAAAACAGCATTTGGTCCTTAGTTTGTATCATCAGAGCAACCTGGTTCAGTACAACAGGCTAACCTCATTATTAATGAATAGTGTGCATTGCGTATGCATGAGCAGACGGCAATGATCTCAATAAAGGCTCTGTGCCACACCAATACTTGCCTCCCCATATTCATTCTGCTTTTGTCCCCAAGTGAGGATACAGCAGTCTTTCTATGACCTAGGGCCCTTCCCTCCCTGTGGCATTAAAACAAAGCATTCCTACTTTTCTAGAAACTCTGGCAATTTCCAACCAAAATTGTCTCATGCTGGCTGTGAGCCAGGCCTGGTGCCCTGGGACTCTTTTTGCATTTGAAGAGCGTAACTTCTATTTTAAAAACATTTCTAAGGCATTTTCAACTGTGTTGGAAATGAACCTTAATTTTCCTCAGCATTTTTCTTTCACTGAAGGAGAAAAGCAACAGGACTGAAGGAAGAAGGGGGTGTGGTGGAAAAATCGTTGTTGCTTTCTGTGTGTGTTCTTTGCATCTCTTTTTTTTCAGTAAACTGCCTCAGGAATTTCTGCAGTCAGCTATAATCGACTCTTGAAAGGCCTCCTTTTGGACCAAGTTCTTAAGTGAGTCAAAGACTCTCCCTGGGACTGCAGGGTTTGGGAGAAGACAATAGAAAGAGAGGGAGTATTAACATGTGGTCCTTCTGGTGAGATTGGGATATTTCCATGGGGTGTGATCAAGAGACTGAAAAAGTGGAGAGCTGTGCAGTTTTCGCAGGGCAGGCAGCAGTCTCTACACTCCCTTCTTCCTTCTTCTCACCCCTCCCTACCTAGTTGGAGACAAAGAACTTTTTCATGCCTCTTGAAGTGGGCCATGGCTGTTGCTCTGGTACCATGGACAGATACCAGGCACACATTTTTAGCTTTTGGTATTTTGAATTAATGTCTTACCACTAAATTAGGATTGGGGACAAATGATAAAAATTTGACTTCTATGATCACTTCTCAAGTCAATCAATCATGAAAATTAGTGTTGGACATAGGTTAAACACAATTGTTATATGAAACACTAGAGACAAAGGTATTGTAATCTGATGGTTGACATTTTAAGAAGGCATCTCTTTGTCTCCTACCCAGTAAAGAAAAGGTCCTTATACTTCCAAATAAGAGGCTGTCTGATCGTGAATCTGTGTTAATCTAGTTGAAAGTTAGAACAAATTAATTCATGTTTTCTTAATTACAAAAATAACACAAAGGAAGCTTGTTTCTATTTTATGCCAGGATATGGATTGGATTTTTAAGGAATTAGGCAGAAGGTGAGTGTTTCTGATACTTTGTCAGACCCCAAATGTTGTTCTTAGCTCTCAGAATTATAAACAACAACAAAAAAAGAGTATAGGGAAATAGGCCTCAAAGTCCCTATTCATAAGAGGAAGAGGGAAGGAATGAGTCTGATTCTTTCCTTCATTCTACAGAAGTTGATTTGTACCCCTATTATGTGTCAGTCACTGTTTAAGGTCTGGGGACCTAGGCATTGCAGACAAAAGCCCCTGATTTGGTGGAGCTCAGATTTCAGTGAGAAATCAGACAATAAGTAAGGGAAACAGTAAAATAGATACTGTGAGACTGAGTGATTCTGAAAAGAGAGTGTATTTGAGCGAATGTTCAAGATTTTAAACAGAATAGCCAGAACAGGAAGTGTTTTGGCCAGGGACTAAAGAGATGAGCACATGAGCCAGACAGCAACAAGAAGAGAAGCAGAGTGACCAAGGGGGAGACCAGGACTCCACTGGGTGATGGTGGCTTAGAGCAGGGGTGCAGTTGGGTAATGGCAAAAAAGGGTTGGCTATGGGCTTCCTTCCTGGATGAGCCTGAAGTTTTGAGGTTGAGAGGAAGAAGGTTCTGGCCTGAGCATCTGGTATAGACCTCGTGATCCGTCTGCTATGATAGCTAAAGCAGAGTCACCTGAGACTTTCAGTTCATCCTGCTTTGTACTTTACATAGGTTCTTTCTCCATTGTTTGCTACCACCCTGAGAGCAAACCTGTTTCTTTATCTTTCACATCCCAAGGAGCTCAATAAACATTCATTGGTTTCAGTGGAATTGACTCTATTCCAAGATCAGCACTTAAGACACACAAGATGTTGTAGAATACCTACCACGTTTACAATGCATGACTCATCTGTGGGGAAAACGATAGCCAAAGACCATGATGGAATCTTCTCTGAACTAACTGGACCCACATATGCCAGAAACAGATGTGTGGGCTCACATACTGGGAAGAAGGATGGAGCCTCACTTCCAGGGCAGCCCCAAGGCTTCCCAGTCTGTCTCCAGAGCACCAGAAGGACTTGATTTGTTATAGGAATACTGGATTGTTCCAGATGGTTTCACATCTGGTATTTGAAGGCCAGTTACTCCAGAGTCTCTGTGCTGTGGTATAATCTGAAAGTGACCCAGGGGTTACAATGTATTTAGACCGCAGGACAAGCCAGTAGGGCAGTGGGCTGATGAATCTGACTGGCACCTACAGATTAATGACAAAACTCCCAGGCAGAATTGGCTTAGCCAATGCCTTAAGGAGCCCATGGAATCAATGCCTTTGACCGAAGGAGGGTAAAACAAGTGGTATAACATCAAGTCTGCTCTCTATTCTTTTGTTAAGTATGATGAGCACATATATATCAGAGGAGCTCATTCTTCATCAGCTCTTCATATTTTATTCTCATATGTAAAAGCTCATAATGGATGCTAGTAAAACACATTACCATGTGTTTTCACATGAGCAGGGCTGCCTTGTAGTAGTCTTATTTTTCAGTTGAAGTGTGGGCTCAGAGGTGGTAGCTGAAATGTGGAGATGCCTGCACAAATCTTTCTGGCCAGTGACATATCTTGAGATCCGGTATGTTGCTATTGAATGAATATCTTCTCATCTGTGCTTCAGGTAATGAGCCTTCTGGTAGAGGTATGATTGGAAGCAATTGTGCCAGCCACACTGGTGTGGACTTCTTCCCATTCTAATTGGCCAGACTGGTGGGCAAGCCTCTCCCAAAGCCCTGGAGATGTTATCTAAGTGTTCAGAGGCTTGTGGTTTTCTGAGTGTCATCCTTAGATGTCTACCAGCTCTTGGAGTGCCTCCTCTGAGGTTGGTAGAAATGTAGACTCCTGGACTCCGCACAGATCTACCCAATTCATATTTGCACTTGACAAGCTTCCACAAGAATTCCTGTGCCCGTTCAAGTGTGAGAAGATTGAAGGAAACACATAAACTTTCTTCACACATGATAATATCAGCTGTGGCCCAGACTTAGCAGCAGGGTTCATTTATACATGCAACCTGCACTTCTCATTACCTTACTTCTCTTGCTGATTTCTTGAAAGCTTTTTCTGTTCACTTGGCTAGTTACTTTAGTGTGTGTCACGGCAAACATGTATCCTGAGCTTTTGGTGACTTGCTTGGTCACCAAGAACATGATGTGCTCATATCCCTCCTGTTTCCCTAACATGCCTCGTGTCTAACTAGCTAAGAAGGATTTGTTCTTTCAATTCTTCTATTCATAGAGAGACTAAAAGTATTCCCTTGGCCTATTGCTAACTTGCTGAAGTATCCTCTAGGTATAGGTGTTAACTGGTAAAAGGAGGCTCAAAATCTACTCAATCTTAGGTCTCAGTGATAATATAAAACACAGGCCTTCTCACAATTTTCAGGGTAGGAAAAACAAAACAAAATTGGTCTCTTGCAAAGCAGAGCAATGATTTGAGTGCCTGCTTTTGTCCTAAGGGCCCCTTTATCGGCAGTGGGTGTTTGAGGGAGCCTCTAAGTGCGGCGTAATGAAGGGTATTCATGTCTCTTTCTGGGGCCATGTGGATACATAAGAGAACACTCCAGCCCCCCAGGGGGTGTGGTAAGGGCTGGGGCCCTGCTGGCGGACCACAAAGATTACTGAGGATATTTTCCATGTTTGTGGCTCTGGTTTGTGTGGAGGAAGGGAAAAGAGAAGGGAGGGGGCAGCAAAGGGCATCATCCTAGTGGCTCCTGTTCCTGGTCTGTGGCTATAAGTTCAACCCCTCCTCTCCACTCTGCACGTGAACTGCCATCAAGAGAATGGTTCAGACAGGGCATGTGGAGAAGGCAGTGTTGTACTTCTCATCCTATTTTCCTTATTTTCCTTATTTTCTTGTACTTCTCATCCTATTTTCCTTGTGCGCTGGAGAGGCTTATGGTCATAACTCTTTCTTCCGAGGGCTCAGACTAGAGGATGAATTGATGGTGAGGTCATTGAGAAAGGGTAGGGAGCCAGTCATGGTGCAGAGGCCATGGATGATCTCCGAGTTGCCCTCAGCCCTTGCTCCCTATCACTTCCTAGAAATCCAGAGACTGCATAAATCTAGGGCTTGACATAGGTGAAGCAAGCAAACCCCAGAGTAGAGATAGTTTTCCTGGTGCAGAGTCTTGAGGGAAAAGAAGGGCGGAGTCTGCTGTACCCTAGAAGTAGGCTGAGTCCGTGCAGACTCCAGGTGCCTTTGGTGAACCTAAGACCTAGCATGGAGCCTGGCGGCATTGTGATGATGGAATAAATAAGAAAAAATGCCACAAGCCGACTACAGTGAGAAACATTGGTAACTGTCTTCGGCATCAGCCTGTGGTGAGCCCAGAGAACAGGAGCAGCACTGCCCATGGCGGGGCTGCAGCTCCCCGGCCTCTCCGGGCGGTCTCCCTCCACGGTGTGTTCTGTGTCTGCACCCCTTAGCCGTGAGGCCACACACGGCTCCACTCCCCTAAATAAATTCTCACTTCCCCAGCATTGCCTGGGGGTCTTCTGCTCCCAGAAGTCCACCCACCCCCTTCCCCACTCACTAAGGTCCTCCTCCGCATCATCACGACCTACACTCAACCCGCATATCCACGGGGGGGCTCTTCTTCGATGCCAGATTCCTCACTGCCATCACGCCGTTCGTCCCTGTCTACCTGGCACTTGTAGGCAGCAAAACAGAACTTTCCCTTGTCTTTCCAGAGACCGGTATCACTGCTGATGATGACAGCACTGGTGTCCCCTAGGTGGCACTGTCTTTGCCTACATCCGTGGGTCTACACATGCAGCTCAGCCTCTGAGGCGCTGTTGGGTTGTGGTGTCTATGCTTCTGAGTGCTTTCATCGTCAGTAGCAGTTTATACATTCTTTTATATCCGTGGGATGTTTAGAGCAATTCCTTTGTAAGTTTTCATAATCTCTTGTTATGCCTAGTATTATCTAGAACAGAAACAATCACTTCAGGTAAACGAATCTCGTAAGGGTTAGAACTCATATTGAAAGAAAGAATTTCTAGGATCACCTTCCTTTTCTTAGTCAGTTTTATTGAGAAGGAATTTAAATGCAATAACATATACACATCTTAAATGTGTTATTTGACTTTTGACAGCTGACTGCACCGTCACAAACCAGACAAAAAACATTTCTCCCAAATTCCTTCATGCTCTTCCCCATAATCCCTCCAGCCCCCAGTCTAGGCAAGCATTGATCTGTTTTCTGTCCTCAGAGATCAGATTTGTCTTTTCTAAAACTTCATATAAATGGAATGGTGTGGTCTGTAGTCTTCTGTGTCTGGCCTTTTTCATTTAGCGTGTTGTTTAAATTCATCCATGTTATTGAATGTGTCAGGGTGTTTACATATTGATTAGTGCTCTCTTCTTGAATGTACCAGATTGTTTACCTTTTCACCACCTGATGGATATTTGGATTGTTTCTAAGAGTATTTTCCCATTATGAATAAGGCCACTGTGGATTTTGATAAGATATTCTTATGTTTGTAAGTTCTCACATTCCTTGTAGAAAGCCCTAGATGTGGAATTGCTGAGTTCTGGGGGTGGGTGTCTCTCTGTTTGTTTATGAGAAACAAACTGCTTTTCAAAGTGGTCACAATGTCCTGTTATCCCCCTAGCAGGGGATAGGGTTCCATTTGATTCAGTTTTTCAATAAGCTGTTACAATAGGGTTTTGGTTTGTTTATTTAATTTTTGTTGTTTGCGACAGAGTTTTGTTATATGACACAGGCTGGCCTCAATTCACTGGGTAGTCCAGGCTGGCCTTAAACTCACCATCCCCTGCTCTGGCCTCTCAGTTGCTAGGATTATAGGTGTGTACTACCCTACCTGACAGAACTAGTAGTTTTCTTCTCATTTTTACATGTTGTAATGGTTGAGTTTGTCAGCTCTTTTCTTTTGGAAATGAAAAACAAGAAGTCTAGAGAAGGGTCTCATTTCAAAACACATTGAACTGTGATGAGACCCTGGGCCCCTGAGCCTGTTGCCAGCGGCTCTCCTTCTGCGCACTGCTGCTGTCCTAACTGGGCTGACAGTTTTCACTTTCCCTGCTTCAAACTAAGCAGTGTGAGTTAGAATCCTTCTGTAACTGTTACTCAGTGGGAGACAGCCAAGAACAAAAGGTTCAATATTAGGTTCAGAAGTACTCATTTCCCTGAAGCATCTAATTGCAGGGTCCATCTTTCTCTTCTCTGTAATTAATGTTATCTGTGCTATGAAACTCAACTCACAATATCTCCTAGTTTTATTCTTAAATATGTTGGACTCACCAGTGTCTGAGCACAGGAGGGAGAGATGTTGCCTTCTCGGGGGAATGGTTCATTCCCCCTGGCTCAGCCCTGCTGGGCCCATGACTCTCAGCCTGGAAATAAATAGAAAGGTAGTATCCAAAGGTCAGGGAGTAGATGCGTGCAGCCTGTTATTTTAAGTGTGCAAATCTTAAGGTCGGTATGAATTTACTGCAAGACAAAATCATTGTTTAAAGTTTGCTGCTCTTATCCTGGGTAATAAAGGCAAGGCAGAGGGCATCCCACCTGAAATTATATTACAAACCTATAGTGATAACAAAAGTGTGGTACTGGCACAAAACAGCCCTGAGGGCCATGGAACAGACTAGAAGATACAGAAATAATTCCAGACTCACTCAGCTGCCTTATCTTTGACAAAGGAGCCAAACACCTTCACTAGGAGAAAGATAACCTCTCTAATAAATGGTGCTGGAAAAACTGGCTTTGTACATGCCAAAGACTAAAATTAGAACCATATCTTTCACTGTCACTAAACTAAAATAAAAGTGGATCAGATATCTAAATATTAAAACAGAAACACTAAATGTGCTGGAAGATAGGGTAGGTAGAGCTCTTAGAGACATAAGTGCAGGCAAAGACTTTATGAACAAAACCTCAGTTGCACAGAAAATATCACAAAGAACAACAGGAAACTCATCTTATTAAAAAGCTTTTGCACAGCAAGAAAACGAGCAACAGGGAAGAGACATCCCACAGAGTGGGAAAATTTTTTTTGCACTGTTTGTCAGACAAAGGACTACTGTCTAGAATAATAAAAACTTTAAAAAAAATCACCTCCCCCCCCAAATTTAAAGGCCCAATCCAAAAATGGGCATCTGAGATAGATAGATAATTTTCAGATGAAGGAGTAGAAATGGCAAGTAAATTTTTTTTTTTTTTTGAGACAGGGTCTCGCTTTGTAGTTCCGGCTGGCTCTAAGCTCACTATGTAGCCCAGGCAAGCCTCGAACTCAGCAATCCTCCTGTCTCTGCCTCCCGAGTGCTGGGATTACAGGCGTGAGCCACCACACCCGGCTGGCAAGTAAATATATTAAAAAATGTTCCACATCACTGGTTGTACGGGAGATGCAAATTAAAATGATGTGGATTCCATCTCATTGCAGAAAGAGTGGCTACTATCAATAAATCAACCAATAAAAAATGGTGGCAGGGCTGTGGGGAGAGGGAACCCTGCTCCATTATTGGCGGCCATGCAGACGGGTGAAACCACTGTGGGAATCAATATGGAGATTCCTCATAAATCCCAAACAAGATGCTCCATACCACCCCAAAAGAATTAAAAGCATCATACCAAGGCAATATATGCAGCCCATGTTTATAGACACAGAGTATGCAATAACTAAATCTTAGTAACAGCCTAGATGCCCATCAGCCAATGAATGGATAAAGCTGATGTGTTTTTATAATACAGTGGAGAACTGTTCTGTTGTGAAGAAGGATTAATATGAAGCATTTCTAGCTAAGCAGATGCACCTTGAGGCCATCCTCTTTAAGTAAAATAAATTGGATGCCTATGTGTAAATTTCACACTGTTTCTCTGGTGTGAGAATCCAAAAGTGTAAATAGAGACCCACATGTATAATAGATATTGTGAAATAGGAAGAAAATGTTCAAATGGGAAGGGGAACCTATGGAGCAGGAGGAGGAACGGAAAGAAGGGAAAATGAAAAAAGAGAAGACAAAATGGAAACAAAGCTCTTTTAAATAAGGAGGGAAAGTCAGGTTGAAGGGAGGGGAAGAAAAGTGGTAAAAAGAATCGAGCTATGTCATGTTCTAGTATAAATTCCATATGATGAATGTCAGTATGTATGTCTAAGATCTACCAGTAAAATTAATTTTAGAAAGCTTATCTGCTCTTAATTATGAAATGCAACAATATGTTCTTTTATTGGGCTTCTTTCCTGCATCATTAACTAGTAAACAGACACTTCATAACATAATTGTTTTTAAAAATCCAGTCCTTTCTCAGGTTCTGCTTTGTTTGCATTACATGATCCATGCCCGGCTGAATGGCCATTTCCCTGTTGAAGGACTCGTACAGGGAGAGCCATGGTCCCATGGGGTGGGGCCGGTGGTCTCCGAAGTTTTGCCCTCTCTGCTCACTGACATGATTGATGCCAGATTGTTCCCTTTTGACCCCAGCTAATGATCCTTATCATCTCTTTGAGGATTAGACATCCCCCTCTTTTTTTCTCGAAGTGACTGGGGCAGGGAGGGCGAACATTTCCCTGTCAAGAGCCATTGACCCCAGGAAGGAGGTTCCTGCATCTGGCACCTCCTGGGGTCTGGCACCTCCACTACTGGGCTGTCCTTTGTCAATTGTTTGTCCTCTTCACTGACTCGGAGTGTCCTGAAACTGTCTTTTTACTCCCCTGTTTGGAATAGCGCATGTTCCATAGTAAGGGGCCAGTGGTTGTTTGAAGGGAAGTTTGACAGTCAGAATTACTTATCAAAACCTAAAAAGAAACATCCTAGGATACCCAGAGTCTTCACTGTTGTTTGTGCCCTTCCCTTTGGGCACTCAGAATAGGCACAGACCTATGAAAATCATCTGTGGGTGCTCTCTCAGGGACTCCTGGCCAATGAAACCCTCTCTTCATGAAGAATGTATCCATCTCCCACCATCATGTATTCCAAACCCTGACTCTGGGCCAGACACTGGCCCAGAGGCACTGGAAGGAAACCAATATGGATTCAAGTCAGCTCTGGTGTGGAGAAGTCACAGACAGGTGTGTGGCAAGAGGAGGAATGATTTGTGGCAGAAAATACCATGTCCTGGGCTTGAAGGCAGCTATGTCCAGAAGGGGTTGCGAACAGTCCTGCCTTCTATCAGCCCCAGGCTCATGACCTCTCATTTCCTGCGGGCTTGCTTTTGGATACAGTGTTTTGATATACTTATTTTGGGGGGGAGAACGATTTTTGTTTTGCAGAATAATTGAATGTCGGACTGGGGATTTAGCTCAGTGGTTCTAGCGTCTGCCTTGCAAGTATAAGGTCTCCAGTTTGATCCCTGATAACTATGTATCACAGCGCTGGGCTTGGTGACTCATGCCCACCAGTAATCAGTTCCACACACCATAATGCCAGGCATGGTGGCTCATGTCTATGATCCTAGCACTCAGGAGACAGAGGCAAGAAGGTTACTGTGAGTTTGAAGCTTGCCTGGGTTACACAGTGAGCTCAGGGTCAGGCTAAACTACAAAGTGAGACCTTGTCTCAAAAAAAAAAAAAAAGAAAAACCCAAAATATGAATGTCAAGTAAAGAGTTTCCACCTGCCTTCTCTCATTTATGATTCCCTGTTATTAATGTCTTGCATGAATGTAGTATACTTTTTACAGTTGATGAGCCAATATCCATACAATTAACTAGAGTCCACAGTTTACGTTGGAGTTCACTCTTTGTGTTCTATGTGTCCAACATTAGAGTATACACAGAACAATTAGTTTCTGTGCACTAAAAATCCATAGTTCTTTACCTGTTCATCCTTCCTTCCCTCCCAGGTCCCTAGAAAACCACTAATCTTTTACTTTTTGTATAGTTTTGCCACTTTAGAATGTCACATAATTGGTTATTCTACATAGTATGTAAACTTTTTCAGACTAGCATCTTTCACTTAGCAATGTACATTTAAGTTTCCTTTATATGCTTTGTGGCTACTCAAAAATAGCTCCTTTCTATTACCAAATAAATATTCTCTTGTATGCATTTACTGTGGTTTATTTATCTATTCACATCCTGAGTGCACTCATGGATGCTTTGAAGTTTTGGTAGTTACAATTTTAATATGATTTGTCACATTGTCTTCTTTAGTCATGTGGCTAAAGTGAGGTGGAAAAGTGGAGCTGTTTTTAGGAGGAGGCCGGGCCCATCACAGTAGGCAAGACTTCAGACTGGCTTAGGTTTGATTAACTTGTAAAGTTGCGGTCAGGTCAGAAGTTAAGAATTTGGATAATGTGTGATCCTCCTGTGTTCTTTTGAGCCCTCGCTGCCAGTTTAGCCATTTATTTATTTATTTACCAGATTGTGGGATTATAGGGGATATTGGTCATGGGCTCTGTCATCAAGGACATCAGGGATTATTTCAGAAAGTAGAATTTCAAAGGAATCTTTATAGGTTGCAAATATTTAATCAAGCATTGCCTATGTGAAAAGTAAATAGCAATACCTGATTTGTGGGGTTAAAAAGAGAAAACAGCACCGTCTGCCTAATTCCACCCTGATGCTAAATGGATAGTAGGAATCCCCCCAGAAAGCTTGGAGGGTGAGGAGAAGGCTTTGAGGGTTGCTGACCGGCCTGCAGGAGAGAGAAGGAGGAGACAGGGAAACCCTGTGGCAGGCCAGTGAAACCCAGGAGCATCCACTGAGTTGAAGGGGCTGGATAGTGACCTGTATTCTTTCCAAAGCCCTCTTAACTATTTTCCTGTTTCTGTCCATTCCCTCTTCCACTTCATGTGTCTTGGCCAGTGAACAGGCAGTGAACTACGTACCGCTGTGCCTTGTTAGAATCTTTTCCTGATGCTGTTCCCTCCATGACTGCCTATGAGACTTGGCCCTGTGAGTCTTTCCTGCGTCCTCACATCTCTGGGTCTGGGTCACCTCACCTCTTCCTCCCGGCCACACCCGAGTGGTGCCCTGTGTGAGTGCATGGCTTTATTTGCATGTCTGGCTGTATTCCTGCTATCTTCTCTTCTTTGGGTTTCCCTTTGTGTTCATCGTGGTGGGTTTTGTTCAGGGTCACCCTGCCCCTACTTCCCAGCCCCAGGTTCACAGGCTTGGCCACTCCTTTCTCATATTACATTGTTATCATTCATCACTAGACTGTCAGCTCATTTGATAGCTGAGACTTTTTTCTTGATTACTTGTAACTATAGTACCTGCTCAGTAGATCATCAAAAAGGCTATTTTAAAAATATTATTTATGTATTTTTTGCTGGTGCTAGGGTCCAAACCCAGAGATTCACACATGCTAAACCAGCACTCTACCATTGATCTATATCACCAGCCCCAATAAAAGATTATTTTAAGGATTATGTTACTGACAAGTATTTAGAATGTGACTTTAATCCAAGAGAATTTGAATTTAAATGCTGCCTTCTTAAGCAGTCGTCCATTCTGTTGTCTCTAGACCTTAGCACTGGTCCTGCTTAGCCTCTTCCTCCCAAACTGGGCTCTACCTCTCAGCTAATTGGAGGTGCCTGCGTCCATTAATCACTGTCCTCGCCTGAGGCAGAAGGAACTCACGAAGCTTCTCAAGTGCTCTTGCTTTTGTACACTTGTGTTTTCCCTCTGAATTGACATGGTCATATAAGTGTCTTAGTTAGGATTTGAGTAGGTTTTAGTGTTTACCTTATTTTTATTATACAGAGCTTATAAGTTTTCTCTAGCGACGGTCACTTCTAATTCCCCATTTCTGCCAGCCTCAAGCCTGGGCCCAGCCCTTCTATGTTTCTTTGTGTGTTGGATGAAGTTTCTTCCTGTATAAAGTGAAGATATTGGGTGTGATCAAGGATTCTTACCTGCATCTCCTGAAAGCCCAAGGAAGTTTCCAGGCACCCATGCCCACTGAAATTACATTGACATTTGTAATGTATGACTACTTTAAAAAACATATGACTACTTAAAAAAATAGCATGTTTGTGATATTTAAAGGAGTCTTCGACTCAGAAAAGCTTAGGGGCCAGAGGGTTAGCTCAGTGGTTCCGGTGCCTGCCTCACAAGCACAAGGTCCTGAGTTCGATCCCTGGTAACCACATACAATGCTGGGCGTGGAGACTCACGCACACCAGCAATCAATACCACATACCATGGTGTGGGGCGTGGTGGCTCACACCTGTCATCCCAGCACTCGGGAGACAGAGGCAGGAGAGTTCCTGAGTTTGAGGCTTGCCTGGGCTACATAGTGAGCTCAGAGCCAGCCTGAACTACAGAGCGAGACCCTGTCTCAAAAAAAAAAAAAAAAAAAAAAAAAAGCTTAAAAAGCACTGGGGGGAGAAATGGTTTCCAACAGCAAACCAAATAACTACTGAAAAATGAAGTTCCCACTATGAAACTTTTAAGATACCCAAATATTCTAATAAGCCAATGGTTGCAGGTTGGAAACGGGCTGTATATACTTCCTAGCATGTGTGAATCAAGGGACACATTTGAACTGGGAAGAAGGTGGAGGGTGGAATCCTTTGGATTCAGTTTTTATAAGAACTAGTGCCGAGTGTTTTCAGTCTAGGAACATCACCCAAGCTTAGTCATTGCTTTCTGCGGGCTGTTTTGGTCACTTTCATGTTGTGTGGAGTTGACTTTCATGTTTCTCTCTACCTGCTGCCTGAGGAGCAGTGGCTGGAGGGTGAGGAGCTTGCTTCTTAGGGCTGTTCCTGAAAACCTCTGGTCATTATATTCTCTGTAGCTGTCATGGACCATTTTACATGTGTATAAGGGCGTCTTAGCCTATAAACAACTTTTCGAACAATGATGAATTTTATAGCAGGCCAAGGGAAGGAATGTCACTGCCTCTCTTGAGCAGAGGAGAGACTTCGAGGTTTTGGTTCGAGTCTTCCCTGGAGTGCTTTATCCATGTGTTGGACTCTTGGTGAGGGAGTGTGTGCCTACATTACTGTGTTTTAGGGATCTGAAAGCATGATAATCTAGACGTATCTTATACTCTTTTCTTCCTTTCTCAAAGGTGAATTTTGTTCCTACCCTCTTTTTCTCTCACTGTTAGAATGGGGTTCTAATCTTCTCACTTGTTTTTCTGATTATTGTGGTGGCCTTTCTTTCCCATGCACTGAACTGTCTTCATTGCACTGCTGGCTGAGTAGGAGGCACAGGACGCCTTTGGCTTTTCAGCATTGATATTTGTGTGCCACATAATGAATTTCCAAATGGCAAAGAAGGAACAGTCTTTAGTGGCCTTCAGTATTTTGCCTTTCAGTTTCTGAGCCAGTTTAAAATATACCAGTTATACCTATGAAAGGAACACAGTTCATTTTAAAAGGCAAGACACATAGAGGAAGGATGAGGGGAAGGTCCAAAGACTTAAACAAGTACAATTCCAGTTACTAATGGTCTCCACCAAAGGCAGTTGCTAATTTTCCTTCACTCACAGGCTAATGCCTGAACCTGGACAAGTTTAGTTTGGAATAAGTGCAAGAATAAATACACACACTCCTCCACTCCTGCCTTCCCCAGCTTCTTCCCAGACGCTGCAAGATGTCCCACCTCTTCCAGACCCCCTGCAGCCTTAGCTCTCACCTGCTGCTGGGTTCTACTTTATACCCCCCGCAATGGACACCCCCCATGACTGAAGGTAATGGCCACTCTTTAGGGCTTCAGCCTGACCTTTGATCTACATTTCTGTTAAGCTTTTTTGACGTTCACCAGAAGTGATGCATCTGCCATTCTTGGTTGCTTAGGCATCTTGTATCCTTGCTATTCTGACTTTGAGCTCTCTGGTTAGGTCAAGCATGGCACAGACAATCCTCTCTCCTGGCAGGGGCTTCACCATCTTCCTTGACAAATGATTGTAACTGAGGTAGAGAAAGAGGAGAAAGAGCAGCTCTGTGGGTTCAGGGGAGAGGAAGAGGTTTGCGTGCAGGGGAAGCCTGCCACTGTCCTTTCTTCGGCATAGGATAGGCTCTCAGTCCCTCTTCCTGTTCCACACATGGCATCTCTTTCTTTGGCATTACCTGATTTTCAGGCAATGGAAACATTTGGAATTCCAGCCCCTGGCATTTGGGCTGCTAGAACAGCCTGCACAGTAAATCGATGTAGTTGATCCTGAAAACTCAGCTCCTCCAATCACAGGCCAAAGCCACATGCAAAAATGCAACTGTGCACATGCAGGCTCTTTGATGTACACATAGGACTCTCAGAGGAGAGTCTGCAGAGAATAGAACTATATAGCAGCATTAGAGAGTGTGAAAGCTACGATCATCCTGTGTCAGTGAAGATTTGCACATACCCATGAAACCCAAGACTGAAAATCATTCGTGAATCTTCATAGGCTGCTTCCAAAGAGGGAGTGATTAGAGTTCAACAAGAAAACAGACCCAAGACTGATGTCCATGCTGGCAGGCTAGGTGCTGTTCCTAAATGAAGCCTTCACACTTCAGTCCTAAATTAAAGGAGAAGCCTGCACAGCCATGTCTGACTTGCTGTAAAGTCTGATTTGCTGTGCTGTGAAGCCTAGATGTGACTCAAATGGAATGCTTGTTTTTTCATGAACTTGGTCTGTCACACCACAGGTAATGACCATATTTCCTACAATGGTGTTAGTTAGTAATGGATCAGAGACATCCAGGTCTGGCCCTGTGGGAAGGAATACTTCTCTGGGCTATAGCCTTCTCTTGAGCTGCACCAAAGGACTCAGCACTCGCAGGTTTGGGCAGTGTCTGACATTGCAAAACGCCTGATCCATTCCCTTCCATCAGCAGGAATTGTTGCTCTGAGAAAGGTAAAATTTTGTGTTATTTGCAAACATCTCTGGTTTGTAGTTCTTGCTAAGCCTTTAAGTGGACTTGTGTCCCTAAAGTGTATGCAAAGAATCAACAGACCAATTCCGATTAGGTACAGAGGCTTTGTGGTACTGCTGTGTCTTAAAAATAGAAAAAAAGACGCTTTTAGATTTTAGCTAAGCACTATGATTTCATACTATGGCTTTGGTTGTTTGTAAAAAGAGTATCTTACTGAATTGTCTTTCCAAAGATTAATGTTCCAGGGTAATATTCCTTCAAATGAATATATGATTGTTTTAAACATAATAGAGATGACTCCATTGATATCATGTGATATAGGGAAGATGGCATAGTATTTCTTAAAATATTGATTCATAAGAAAATTACTCATCTGGAGTACTTTAGGGAAGGTGTCTTTGTCTGTGTAACAAGTACATCACTGCCAGTCATTTGTATTAAAAAATCTTTATAGCTTTCAGATGTCATATGGTACGATTTCTGATTTAGAGTTCACTTAGTGCATTATAGCATTTGGAATTAAAAAGCAAAGCATGTCAGGAGGCATTTCACCCAAAATTTATAATGTGTAGCTGAATTGTTCTTTAGAACATTGATAGTTTTCAATATTACATTGAAATTTATAAATCTCTCAAGTATAGAGTGAGAATTCTCTTGAGTAAAAGAATTATTTGGGAACAGTACTGTATTATTCAGCTTTGTTTGGAATAGAAACTGCCTAAACAAACAATTACACATATTTTAGAAATTAAAGACAATTGCACTGAAAAGTGTTTAGTCTTGAATAGAAACTCTAGCTTGTTTTAATTAAATCAGGCTTCTTCATAAAGGGAATGGAGCCTTTTGGAGACAACTGAAAGATGTCTTTAGCATTTGTAGAAGGATGTTTCTTATCACAGAGTGAGAGGCAGCATCAGACCTTCTCTGATGTCATCTTTCTTGTGCCATTACAGACTCAGCTGTGATGTCCTAGAAGTTAGAATTACATACTAATGGAGGGATGCACAATAATCGAAAGGCAGACACTGTCAGATTGTATAAAGCATATAGTGCAACTATATCTGTGAGAAGCTCTACGTAGTTAAAAATAAAAGAATGGGAAAACATGGGCCAAACAAGCACCATCCTAACTAAAGTGATCATATTAGTAAATAGGCTTCAAAATGTGGCATAATGTTTAAGATGAAGAAAGACATTACATGGGGGGAAAAAGACACCTCGGTGTAGCTGGAAGTGATAATAAATCCTTATATGAACGTACCCAATAACAGAACTTCAAAGTATCTAGCACATAAACTCATAAAACTGAAAGGAAAAATACGCATATCCACTCTATGAGTTAGAGATTTCACTTCTTTCATATTAATCCACACAATAAATAAAACCCGTAAATGGAAAATCTGTAAGAATATATAAGACTTGATCAACCCTGTCTTTCAACTTGACCTAGTGGTTCATCATAAAAGAGTTCATCCAATAATGACAGAATGCCTGGTCTTTTAAAATGTACACAAGACATTTCCAAAGGTAAACCACATTCTGGGTCATAAAATAAGCTTCAATAAATCTAAGAGAACTCATATTACAGAATTTTTGTTCTGACCATAAAAAAATTAAGTTAAAAATTGGGAATACAAAGAGATCTGGAAAATTCCAGAAATTTAGAAATTAGCCAATATAGTTCTGATAAACTAAACTATTTGTCCAAAACACAGGACTAATTTATTCCCATTTGAATTTAATGAAATATCCCACATTAACACATTTTAAATGAAAACACAATATATTAAAATTTTTAGGCAGCCCCTGAAACAGGGCATTAATGTAAATTTAAAGCATTCAATATGTTCAAAGACAAGAAAGGCCTGAATTCAATTAGTTAAATAGAGAACAAGAGGGAGGAGGGGGAGGGGGAGGAGGAAGGGAGATGAGGAGGAGGAGGAGGGATGAAATCCAAACCAAACAGAAGAATAATGAATGGAATGCAAATCAGAAAAGTAGTATAAAAAGCAATAAAATCAATAGATGATTTTGTAAGGATTAATACAATACAATGAATACATCAGGGTACCAGACCAGGTAAAAAGTAAGAGAGTACACAAATGATCAATATAAAGGATGAAAACAAGATTGCTGTAATAGAACAGTAAAGAATGACTTGCCAGTACTGAGAATCAAGCTCAAGACCTTGCACTTGCCAGGTAGTCATTGCACCATTGTGCTAAATCCCTGGGCCTAGAATGATAAAAGCAGCTTTATGTCCATATAAGTATAACAACTTAAATGTGTAATATTCTTGAAAGACAATTTACCCAAATTCATTCAAGAAGAAATAGATAACCAGTGCAGTGCTTTGTTAATTGAAGAAATCAAATTAATAGTCAAATGCCTTCCAACAAAGAAAACTGTATGCCCAGATGCCTTCATGACCAGCAGGCCTAGGAGAAGAGGAAACCAGGGCTTTTCTGAATACAGATTTAGAAGGCATTTAGAAGGGTGCTGTAAGGCTAGGAAAGAGTAGGGTAGAAGGAAGCTGTGGCTGCACTGATTCTTCTGGATATTGTAGGCCACCAAGTGGAAATATCTGAGAACTGGACACGACTAGTCTGTAGGAGCTAGACACAGAGATCTAGAGAGGAGGAGGCTGGGCATGAGGATGTGAATCTGAACATACCCTTCTCCACGGCTGGCTTGTGCCTCTCTGCTACCTGTAACAGTCCAAGCATGTGGACAAATCAATCTTTGTACAGTTGGAGGCAAGGACTGTACTTATATAACAACCAAATCCACAGAAGCTCTTTATCCTTCATATCCTGTCTATTTATGCTACCCAGTGGGTCAGTTAAATTAATTGTTGTATTCTTTATTTCAGAAAAACTGTACAACTCGAGTGGACGAGATTTAAGAAGGGCCCTTTTCTCCCTGAAGCAGATATTTCAGGTAAAAAAAGGAAAAAAAAATCTACTCTTAATTTCTGTTTTGCTTTGCTATGGAATTAGGTACAGACAAGCTCATACCTGTGCATATCACAAGAAGGGACGTCTCTTTCAATGACACTATAAATTAGATCAGACTATTGGAGAATATTTTTATTAAATATTTCAATCATAAAAAGGATAGACAACTTCATCAAATCATATTTTCTCCATTTTTACTTCAAGTTTTTTAAGGAGAAAATCTGCTATGGGCATAACCGAAGACCTGTATTCTGTTTCCCGGGACAGCCAACTGCTTCCCACCCGCACACCTTGATCTGGTCCTGCTGCTGATCTCACTGCCCTTGGCTCCTTTTTAGCTTCCCTTGCAGCTGTTTGCCAACAGCAAGCCATACCCTCTCTTTTCTGCCCCTTTCTCCCAGACTCATAGATTCTGTCTCAGGATGTTCTCTCACCCTGTGCTTACTTTCTGTGTTTCTCAGTTTGCTTCCTGCTGGGGGCGTCCTCCCTCCAAATGACCCTTCTCCTAAGTTAGTATCCGAGTACCTTGGAAGTACCCTGTACTTACCCTTTAATGTAGGACCTAAGATATCACAGAGCACGTGTCTGAGTCCCACATCTGTGAGCTCTCTGGACCTTGTTTCTGGGACTTTGGAGTATTGTGTAGTGGCTGGTATCACTTAATAAATGACTGGACTGGGTGAACTGAGTGGTCTTATGCCAGAGGTCTGTATCTTCAGTCCATCCAGTCACTAATGTAGCAAATGTGATGCTAACTTATTGTCTCAAAGCTCTACTTCCAATGTGTCCTTCCAGATTTTGTTGCTATTCAGCCTAACTAAGAAAAGCTTCTTCATCCTCCATCATAGTCTCCTGTCCAACAGAGGTCCCTATGGTTGGACAAGACTCTTATCAGGTGCTTCTCCATGGAGCTGTACCTCCTTTTGGTGGTTTAGACCACAATTTCATTGTTTGTGATGCTTTTTGCTAGTGAACTCTTATTACTTCTCACTGTACCTCATTTGGCCATTAGCCTCTTCTGATCTCCACAGCTCAGCTTTGACTTTTGCCCTGAGCACATGATTGGCAGCCCACACAGAGAAGAGCAACCCCAAGCAACTTCAAAACCTATTGTAGAACATACCCTAACAACAATCTGTTTACAATAATAATATGGGAGAAAATAGTGTTTGCATTACTATTCTGAGACTGTGTGTGTGGAGATCCTAATTTTGTCCTTCTTAAAGTTCATAAAAATTAAGAACTCTGTTCTTTTTTTTTTTTTTTTTTGAAAAAAAGTTGAGGCTGGCCCTGAGCTCACTATGTAGCCCAGGCAAGCCTTGAATTCTGCAATGCTCCTGTCTCTGCCTCCCGAGTGCTGGGATTACAGGAGTGAGCCACCGTGCCCAGCATAAGAACTCCATTCTTTAATTGAATTGGAAGTATGAACATGAACTCATAGGGTATATTATCTTAAGAAATTAGTGTATATTTTTTAATTTTTTACTGAAAAGAACTAGAAACAATTACTAGCTCACTGGCAAAAAGCATCCCAAGCAATGAGACTGTGGGTCTGAAACACCAGAAAGAACCAGAGCTCCACAGAGTGGTACTGATTCCAAGTCTGGACGAAGAAATGTTATAAACTTAGAACCTTAACAGACCATAGGAAACTTATCAGATCCTGCTAGGGTTATTTCCAAAAGCACCACAAGCAAGTTGGAGGATCTCCTCCTGGCTGCCAGTGGTAGGACAATAAGAGTCAATAAAGTTGGTAACTGCAATGGACTGAAACATAGCAAACAAATTTGAATTGACGAATTCATAATGATACTGAAGAATAATAATGGATTGGCAAAATGAATAGGCAAAAAATGGTAGTGGGTAGCTCATTATGAGAAAATGGATAAAGTTTTAGAATCTCACCTTATCTTGCCTTTTCATATGTTAACTTTAGTATAATCAGTGGTTGAGAGGTAGTCTTGTTTGCAGAAATATTTTAGGTAATAAGAATAAATGTAAAATTACAATGTACCCTTTTGTGTAACCCCTAATTAGTTAATGAATTTGTATACTGAACATCAAGGGTTGCTAGTTACACACCTCTAATCCCAGCACTCAGGGAGGCTGAGGCAGAAGGATTTCAAATTCAAGCCCAACCTGACAGAGTTCAGTGTTAATGCCATGGGATCAATAATCAATACGCTGTACTGAAAAATTATAAATATGAAAGAAATAAAACAAGATACTATGTTCCTCCTGATGAAAATATAAACTATGATTTTGTCAAATCAATATAATCAACCGTGGATCTGGTTCTACCTTGATATGCAACAATCAGTTTATAAAGCCCTGGGACAGCAGCATACACTTAACAGCATGACAAGGGTATAGTCAACAAATCCAGACTCTGGCTACTCCAAAGCATAAATGGCCTAGTTTATCTAATGTGTAATTTTCAAGGAAAGAAAAGAATGAGAGCTGGAGAAAATTCATAAATTAAATATATTTCAGAGTCATAACTGATTGCCAGATGGGAATCTTATTTGTATACTAATACAAAGTATAAAAAGTTTTTATGATGGAATTGAAACTTTGGTAACTGGATATTTGATAATTATTTTTAAAAGGATTCATTTTTTGAGTATGTATTGTTTAAACATTTCCATAGTTTGGAGGTACATATTGAAACAGTTATGGATGAAATGGTGTGATACATAGGATTTACTTCAGGCTGATATGGCAGGGAATAGGATGCATAGAAGGTTAAATAGTACTGGCATAAATTGATTGGCATCTGTAATTCATTAGACTATTCAGCTGTTTTTGTGTATCTTAAGTTTTCTAAATTGAAAAGTTAAAAAAGCAAATGAAAACATGCTTAGACTTGTCACACATTCCTTTAGCCAACCTTATTCCTTAGTATGTGTTCCTTGAATTCTCAGGGGTGTTTTCCTGCTATTTATTCATTAAACAAATACATTCAAGCAGCCTTGTTGGCACAGTGTAGGCAAGGAAGAAGGTGCTTGTTACCAGGGCTTTATGGTCTGTTTGGAAGACCACACACATGTGCACAAAACAGTGCTCCATCACAGGCTAGCAGTGCATTGGAAACTAACCAGATTGTACAGCCAGCGAGCTGTCTGGGGCGTAGCTCATCACCTGTCTACCCCTCAGTCTGCATACTTATCATCTCTCTTATTTTCTAGGGGTGAAGTTTCTTTCTGGAAACTACTTTTTAAGGCCTTAAGAAACAAAGGTATTACTCATCTAGATCGACTTGCATATTCCTTGACCAATAAACACTTGAAAAAGTGACCACAGGTTAATGTGCAGCTATTATAGAGAATTCAAAAATGCAGCAATACTTATCAGTTAGTGCTAACATTTTTATTTCATTCTAGTCTAAAACCAGTGTTTTAAAAGTAGTATATTAATGTCTTGATATTTTTAGGCTATGCATTTCAAATCTACTACATTGCCAATTTGGAAGATTCTTTTTTCTAAATCCTTATTTACATATGTGCATACATTATAGTTGAGGTTCTGAATTACTTTTATAAACACTCTTGCCCTATCAAGTGTTTTTTCCATATGCCTTTACTAGACAGACAGGTCTCTTGTATATTAATATTAGTGATTAGCTTAAGTGGTTTCTAGAGAGCTTGTTCTCACTTTTTTACTATGAAGTCATGTGTGAATCTAGTATTAAAGTAATAAACATTTGTTACATGCTTGGAAAAACCTTCTGACTAGACATGAGCTCATCTAAATGTCCACTTTTCACATATGCTGGTGGAAAAGGATATGGATGGAGAACTGATTTTTTTTATTTCCTTTATACGTATGGGTGTAAAGTAATTTTCCAAAAAATGATATTGTCCCAATTTCTTCTTCCACAGCCATGATTATCTCAAAGTCTGAGTTAACACAGCTGTCTCTCATTACTTTTAAGGCACGAACATCACTTAACCACCCCCCAACCGGCTCAGACCCTAGAGTAGTATTTAATTCCCAGGGACCCTTTCCTACATCTGCCCATGTTTTCACTCAAGACCCCATTGAGTACCATTGAAAACTTCCATAAAATCAAAAGAAAGAATTGATTTCTTACAGGAGAATTATGTCAGTTGAACTACATTATTTTTTTCTGTTTTAAATATAAACCATGGTTGCTCTCATAATAATAGCCTTTCGTTATTCTATTAAGCTTCGAACAATTTACATCACGGAGGTTTTTTACTTTTGCTCTGTTGGTCATTATATGTCCCAGCCTTATCCTAGAGGCACTTGAGACAAGGCACTTTCCACCTGGGATCGCCCTGTGTTAGTGGAGGAAAACAGCACAGGAAATATCTGGTTCTCGGGGGTCCCTAGAGGAAAGAGGGTGGAAGCTGGCCAGACATGGCTCCATGGTCTTGGCCAAGCATTTGTTGCCGCTCCTGAGTTTGAGTCTTCATCTTCCAAAGCAAAGTACTATTAGGTTAGCAGTTCTTGAATGGGCTGCCTTTTAGGATTTCTTGAGGAATTTAATAGCAGAGCCATGACCCCACCCAAGAAGTTTTGATCAAATCCATCTGTATTTGGTCCTGGTTCTTAATCTTTTGAAAGTTCCCAGATGTTCCTAATATGAAGATGTCAGGGATGACAACCTTCTGAGTGCTTCCAACTCACCTGAAGGCCTTGTTACACACAGCCTGCTGGTCACAGTGCAGTTTCCCATTCTGTAGACCAGAGGTAGGGCCGATCAATTTGCATTTCTAACAGGTTCGCAGGTGAGACTATTGCTGCCAGTCCCCGTGAATTGCTGGTCTGTTCATCTGTGGATCTGGGAGCTGTCTTTGAAAGGCATCGGGTTCTATGGCCCTGAAGTCTCTTTCACGGCCTACCCTCTGCTGCTGGAGACTGAGGTAGTTCTTTTGAGGAATGTTGTGGTTTCTCCAGGTGCTTGGGGCTTGTCCTGCACTCTGTTGCTCCTTCAAGCAGACAGCACAGGACGGTGAGGAAGCTGCTTCCTTAGGTTCTCAGAGGTTATCTGCAAATCCTCTGTTGGACTTAGTGTCCTTACAATTTCTGGAATAGTGGAGTGGCTCTGAATCCTTCACTTAATGGTCTGTGCTGCAATCAAATGTTTCCTGTAGTAAAAAAATTAAATAAATAAAAGCAGCAAAACTTCATGTGGCCTGTCCCTGGGGACCTTTGGGGGATGTGGAGCCTGGTGATTTTTAAAGAATGAAAAACAGAACACTATAAATATTTCTGACAGGCAAGGGATTCATTTGCTTTATCTTTATTAGATTGCCCAGAAGGCAATAATTGGTCTTTGGCAAACAACAATGTGAAGACTGGTTGTAAATTTCCTCTGGCAAGAGTTAAGATGCTTCATTTGAATAGAGCAGATGAGTCCATAGAGGTCATTCTGGCTTCAAAGGCTCCTACGTAGTTTGAAAAGCACAGCCTGCGTGGAAGATGGACAGGGCTGTATTTGAAGTCTTTTTTTCTCCTTTCTTTGCTACCAGGATGACAAAGACTTGGTGCATGAATTTGTTGTGGCTGAAGGTCTGACATGCTTGATCAAGGTGGGAGCAGAGGCTGATCAGAACTATCAGAACTACATCCTGAGGGGTAAGTCACGAAGGGGTGTGCAGCGGCCATGCCTGCCGCATGGATCCTGCATCTGCTGCAGCAGTATCCACACTGAGAGCTTTCCAAAAGATTCCTATTCGGGAGGGTGGTAGAGGCACCCTAGGGTGAGAGACGACCTCCATCAAGTCTTATCAGTTTCTAGCAATTAGTGACAGCTAATTTTATTTGTTTTCACTTGGAATGTCTTCTGGGTTATGAAAGAAAAAACAAACAACTCACTTTTTTTTGGTTTGTTTTTTTGAGACAGGGTCCCGCTTTGTAGTTCAGGCTGGCCCTTA
>PVIC010021436.1:0-28575 GCA_004025085.1 Thryonomys swinderianus
TATTATTCATTTAAATTAAGAAGCAGAAAACTAATGGAAGAAAAGAATTCAAGATCTGAAAAACGAACATTATTTTGAAACCGAAACACCCCAATTGACTGACTGAAGTAGACAAGTGTTCTCTCTGCCTTCATCCTGCATTCCTGGTCACCCCGCACAGCCGCCCCAGAGTGGCCGGATGGGCCGGACACAGGTGAGCTGGGTTAGGGGCACACTCCGGGCCAGGAAGGGGGCACTGCCCCTCCTCTGGTAACTTTACACTGTCAAGTACAGGAGGCAGGAGTAACAGGTCTATATGGGCTGAGAGGCCTGTGCCAAGGTGGGACACAGGCTTTCTCTTCAGCAATTCAACAATCTTACCACCCCGCCTGGGGAGGCTGCGAACCTCTGAGCTCTTGCCAGAAAGGAGCCACACGGCTCCAGGGCCAAGGCTCTGGGACACCTTTGCTTTCTTATGAGCAGGAGGAGGCAGAATGTTTATGTTTCCACCACCACCTGAAAGGTTCTGCCTGCAATGGATGGGAGCTGTTGAGCCAGGTGTGACAGGGTGAGTAGCCCCCCCACTGTGGGGGGCCCTTCATAGGGTGCAGAAATCATGGCTTTCCCTCCTTCTCATCATCAGGGAGAGCTCTGGGGTGGGTCCTGTGCAAAGGCAGCCTGGCATCCATGTGATGAGCCCACACCTTAACCCAAGAGAGACAGCTAACTCTGCCCACAGCTGGAGTCACAGGAAACACACCTGGCCCATGCGGAGGAAGCCTGGATGAACAGGTGAACTGGGTTCTCTAGGACCATTACCCCAGGGCAACCTGAGGGCCTGTTTCACCACTAAACTCCAGACAGACGCAGTCAACTGAGAACGATGGTGCTTTACCCTAATCACCCATGACCCCAGCCAGGGAGGGTGGACCATCCCCCCAGGCCCCTGCTCTTGGCCCAGCACCTGAAAAGACCGTACAGGACCTCCGTGCAGGTTAGAAAAGGGCCCTTTCTCAAGACCTGCCGCTGTCATCTGCCAGAGCCCTCAGTCATTCCACAGACATGCGAGGACCAGACGGGCATGGCTCCCCCACCCAGCTATGGGCCAGGGCACTGAACCTCCAAGGCAAATGTTCCCTGGACAGATGGCTACAGAGCCAACCTTCACTCTGACGCTTCCTCCAGAGACTGACAATTTCTTTTTGGGCACAGTTTCCAGGGATGTTTTAACCTCCCAAACACAGAAGAGACATTACAGTCTGCCCAGCACCCCCCCAGCCCCCACTCAGCCAAGATCTGAATTCCCTGCTGGAAAGCCTGGGGTACCTTCTTAGCCTCTCACCTGCCTCACTACAGGTCCCTGCACCATCCTGACCCCTGTCCCCTGCTAGCCCTCTGTCCTTTCTCTCTCCACTGTTCAGACTATGCCCATTTCTGCCTGATGTAGGACAGGATCTCCTACTAGAACTCCTGGCTTCCTGGTTCACTGCTCTGGACCTCAAGGTGCTACATTTATTTCCTGTTAGTCTCTCTTTCAAAGGCCTCTGATGTCATCTACTGATCCGCAAATAAAACCCAATCTAGCAAGCACAAGGTCCCTGGTTCCATTCCTGGTAACCACATACAATGCTGGGCATGGTGACTCATGCCCACCAGCAATCAATACCATATACCACAGTGCCAGGCTTGGTAGCTCACGCCTGTAATCCCAGCACTCGGGAGGCAGAGGCAGGAGGATTGCTGAGTTCGAGGCTTGTCTGGGCTCCATAGTGAGCTCAGGACCAGCTAGAACTACAAAGTGAGACCCTGTCTCCAAAAACAAAAAACAAACAAAAAGCCCTGATCTTCTAGCAGAGATTTAAAACCTTCCATGTTTTCAGCCCAACCTCCCTCTACCACCAGCTCGGCTCACACCTCCCCAACCCCAGTCTTGGTGCTGGTGAGTCACATGAGTCCTCCCGCTCCTCAGTAAGGGATGTTCTCCTCCCATGGCCTGTCGCTGTTTTCCCTCACTTCACTGGGGACAAAATCTTTCATACTTTTCGAGGCTGGCTCCAGCTTTCCTTGAAGCCCCTCCTACCTCTCTATCAAAGCAGATACCAGTCTTTTCCATGTCCGCATCACACTATTTCACACGGAGCCCTGAGGGTCTAATGGTGTCCGTGTGGAAGCCTCACAGACTCTGTGGTTGTGTGTAAGCACCCTGTTCTCTCTATTCTTTCGCCTTCAGAGGCAAGCGCAGCACAAAGCCGCCGCTCGGGATCCGGAACTTGGGGACTACATGGAAGCCTCTGTCATGGTCGAACAAGGCTCACGGTGACTGGCCCATGTCTCGCCCGCACTGTGCAGAGGTCCAGCCCAGCGAGGGCAAATGAGTACACTGGCCAACCCAAAAGAGTACTGGCAAACCACAAGCACACAGGGACGCCCGATGTGCAACCCGCACCGACTTCGGCTCCTGGAAACTGCAGGCTCTGGCGCCTGGTGGAGGGGCGGAGGGATTCAGGCTCCTTCGGGGTCTCTTCCACCTCAGCACAGCCAGCCAAGTACCACCTGGGCTCAGACCCCACCTATGCTACCAGCGGACCACAGGGGCCAGGTATGGCTCCGGGAAAGGAATCAGAATATTATTCAGTGTGACGCTCCCCTCAAAGCACATGAAAACATGGATGGGAACAACCCGAGAAAAAAACCGGGGTGTTCCCAGCCTAGTTAGTAGCATCACACTGAGAAACAAACAAACAAACAAACAAACAAACACAACCTTTGACGCTGTGTCCTGACTGGCCCAATAGTGTCCTCGAGCTCTGCTCCTGCAGATGGACTGACAGAGACAGGAAACCCGCGAGGAAAGGCCACTTACAACGACCTCATGTCCAAGGCGGAGCCTCCTCGCCAACACGAGCTCACCCACCTCATGAGCATTGCATTTTCACCCAGTGTAACATGGGGGACACACCAAACCCACTCTTATCAGAGGGCAGATTCCCAGTTTCTGGGGACAAACCGAGCGTGAGCAGTCTACGCAGCTGGGAAGCAGGGAGGGGCCGATGGGCCACCACAGGCTCCTCCCTGGAAGCCTGCCCACACCCACAGAGGGAAGTGCGAGAGTCCTGCTGATCACACGTCTGTCTCCCGCTCCTCTGCTCGCTCTCGGAGGTCCTGGTCTTACTGGTAACCAAGCGCCCTTCATCACTGCCTGGACAGGGAAAATGCTTATTGCTGCCCAAGGAGGAACCGACTCCAGCCTCCTCTGCTTCATGGATTTCAGATATTGGCTTGCTCTGCCCCCCATGATGCCTCTGAAACAGGGACGCTCCTTAAAACAGATGACAAAAGCACTTGCCAGCTGTCAGTACTGTTATTCTGAAAAAGTAAAAAATCGTCGGTTTTTTGGTAATCTGGAAATAACAGTGCTCCTAATCCACACTCTTTCTGTCAACGGCTGTGTTAAACTTGGGGAAACCAAGAAGAGGGGGATTTTTTTAAAAAGCGTGGGATATGACTGACATACCAAAAGCTGTAGGCATTTAATAAGTACAACTTGGTATGTTTGGAGATAAGTATATACCCATGAAATCATCACTAGAATCAATGAAATAAACTTATGCATCATCTTCAAAAGTTTCTTCCTGCCTTTTTTCCCATTTGTGGTAACTCTCAGCAGGGCTTTAAGTATACCACACAGCACTGTTACTCACCGGCCCCATGTTGGACAACAAATATCTGGAACTTATTTATCATGGGTAACTAAACTCTGTATACTTTGATTGAAACTCTCCCATTTTTTTCTCCATCTATTCCCTGGCAACCACTGTTCTACTCTGCTTCTATGAGCTGGGCTTTCTTTAGATCCCACCTTTCTACCCCTGGATTAGTCTATTTAGTGTAATGGCCTCCAGGTCCATCCACACGGTTGTGAATCATAGAATTTCTCTCTACATTTATTTCTTTAATTTTTTTGTGGTAGCAGGGAGTGAACTTGGGCTCATGTGCTTGCAAGGTAGGTATGGTACCACTGAGCTAAATCGCTAGCAAATTTCCCTTCTGAAAGCCCAAGGAACATACCACAGCAGACAGTCTTCATCCTTTTGTCTGCTAATGGACTCCTAAGTTATTTCCACATTTTGGTTGTTGTGAATTTTGCTGCAGTGAAGATGGGGGTATAGATATAGATGGGGGTATAGATATGGCTGCCCCTTATTACTTTTTATTGCTATAACATATTACCTGAAACTGGGTGACTTATAAAGGAAGAAAGTTCTTTTAGCTCCTGCTTCTGGAGAATAGAAGTCCAAGACTAAATGGACATAGCTAGCGTAAGCCCTGTGTTGCACTGCAATGTGGCAAGAAAGGAGGAAGGCAAATGTGTGTGTAGAAGATACAAAACATAAGAAGTGGCTTCACTCTGCTCCAACCCGCCCTTGCAGGAACTGACCCAGTTCCTTGAGAACCGCATTAAACCTCTGTTGAGCTAACAGTCCCTTTTGAGGTCCCATCACCTTCCAACACTGTCAGATGAGGATCCAAAATTCAACATGAGTCTGGGGAGGAATAAATCATATCCAAGTTCCTCTGTGAGATCTAGATTTCAGACTCTTTGGACAGCTACCCAGAAGTAGGACTGTGGGGCCATTCGGAAGTTCTATTTTTAGATGTTGTTTGTTTGGTGGTTCTGGGGATTGAAAGCAGGGTCTTGGCACTAAGCTACATCTCCAGCCCGTTTTTCTTTTCTGAAACAGGATCTTACTGCATCACTAAGTTGTCTGCGCTAATCAAATCTACAATTTTTCTGCCTCTGCCTTCTAGAGTCCTGGGACTATAGGGGCTTTATATTGGTTTGCTTAGCACCTACATCCATTTACATTGCTATCAACAGTGTGTGATGGTTCTCTTTTTCTCCACATCCTTACTTGCACTTTTATTTTTAAAAAAATCTATAAACCACTCTAATGTGATAGGTCACTGTGGTTCTGATCAGCATTTCCCTGATGACTATCAACACTGGGCACGTACCTGTTGGCCAACTCTAACTTCTTTGGAGGAAACATCCGTTCAGGTCCTTTGGCCATTTTGTTTTCACTGGGTTGTTATTTTGTTTCATTTTGCTATGGAACTGGAGGGATGCTTACTATCATAAGACCAAACAACTTCATTAAATGCCCACTCCAGAAGACCCTTGTGTGTCTGGGAAGAAGAGGCCCTCAGGTTCCCCTCTCTTAATGCTTCTTTTTCTCTTCTTAACCCAGAATAAAGAGCCCCAGGGCAGCTGACCTGGAGCCTTTCTCATCTTCCCTGCAGGTCGTAGGTATCTGGATCACAAGCAGGGGTTTGTTGACATTAAAGAGAAATGATTTAGACAAGTGAGGAGATGGCCGAAGGGGAAAAGACAAATTTTCAGAGGAGATCTTACTCAAGGGGCCAGAGAGTTCAAGCCGGGCTTGGGGGACAGCACCACAGGCTAGAATATCACATCCCTGTTGAGAGGAATATGGCTGGTGCACCCCAGGGAGGGCCGAGACACCGCTCTGACCTAAGAGCTGGACCTGCGCCCACAGTGCAGTGAAGCCGCTCACCCCGAAGTGCTGCAGTCATGTGCAGACACCCCATGAGGAAAGAAGCAGTCCTACTATTTCTCCAAGCATGCAGGTTTCCCAGTGGGTTTACCGAGTAATCTTTCTGCCACCCAAACTGTAGAGAGACAGATCCAGGTTTTCAAAGAGAGGTGGAAAGACTCTGGCTAGAAATCCCCATGGCTGCTCCTTATTTTCTCGGAGAGCCTGTCAGGGGAACCATTGACCATCAGAACTGCGCCTGGGCTATTGGGCAGTAACTTAAACTCAAGCAAGGCTGAGAACTGCAGAGGAAGTGAAGAGATTAGGGGCCAGGTCAAGAGCGAGCTGTGTGTACCTCTTGCTGTTCAGCTTTGGGGTCCCAGTCTTTACAGGGAACCTTAGCTGTTTAGCTATAAGTTCTGTGAGGTTAGAATATGCAAGTGGACAGTGCCATTATTTCTGCTCTGCAGGTCTGGGTCTGACACTCCAGGTAAAATACGGTTATAGAATGAATGTCTGTGCCCCAAAGCTAACTCTCAGTAGGATGATGAGTGGGAGGATGACCTTTGGGTGGTGATTAGGTCATGGTGCTCCTGTAGGAGGGATCCAGGGAGCACCCTCGCTGCCAGCTTCCTCCACCCCAGAATCAGGGCCCTCAAAAGACCAAGTCTATTGGTGCCTAGATCTTGGATTTTGCACGCTCCAGAGCTGTGAGCAATAAACGCCTAAGCAGACTAAGAAACGCTTTAGACATTCAGCAGGGAAAGAAGTGGAAAGAGAGGTTTCTGCCTGTCTCTCCTGACTTCTTCAGCTCTATGAGACAAAACTACAAATGAAAACCTTATTTCTTTCCATAAATCGACAATTGCTTTAACCTCTTCATACATTTGTACTTGGGATACATGCTTCCTGGAAGCAGAGAGCTGGGCCGTCATGGTCACCATTATATTCCCTATTGTTATAGGCTCATAATTGGCCTCAATAAATATATACTGAGTGGATAAATCAGTGTCTGAATGGATAGATGAATAAAGGCAGGTTCACAGAGTATAACTAAACAGATTTATATCTCATGCACACACATGTAGATTTTCTATCTATGGACTCTGCATCCATAGTTTTAATCAATGAACATTGAAATTAACTGTAAAAAAGTGTCTTATTGAATAGGTATAGACTTTTTCCTTATCATTATCCATTTAAAAATACAATGTAGTAATATTTATGCAATTGTACATTGTCCTGGGAAGTTTAAGTGACACAGAGAAAACTTAAAGTATATAAGGGTGCATGGGTCAGTTGTGTGTGAGTGCTGCACTATTCTATCTGAAGCCCTTGGGCCGGTGCCCCATAGGTCCTACGGGACCTGTACAGTAAAGTATCGTGTAAAGGAAGTCAAACACAAGACTTAAAGGAAAGGCAATTTCCTCTAATACGTTTTGAAACTAAGCAAGGAACTGATGCTGAAAAATATATTTTCAAATGGCTTAGTAGTCAGTTGAATTTACAGACTAGAGGACAGTAGCCCATGGAAGAATGAGGACCCCCTACTACAGAGGACCCTCTCGTGTGGTGAGAACACACCTCTCCCTTTGCCTCTGATTTCATGGAGGAAGAAGTAGAACACAGAAACCTGTGCACAGGGAGGTCTGACTATCCTGCCCGATATGGGGTCCTAAGCGTGAAGGAGATCTTTGGAGGTCAGAGGAGCACATGGGGACCTCTCCAGGCAGCTCCTTACATGGGGCTGACCTGGCTTTTCCACGGCTGAGTTTCTTTAAGCTTCTTCAGTGTTACAGCCTCTTGTTGAATTCTTCTGTGGAACATGCTTGTTCTTTATTGACTTCTTACCATTGACTCGGATAAGAATTTTTGTCTTAGAAATTAACCTTAAGTAAAGTATCTGGAGCTTCTGGTAAGTTTTCAGTTTGCGTTAACTTGAAACATGAAGGGCAGGAGATGGGGGTTTGGTTCCATGACAGAACAGAGTAGGATGAGTTACAGGTGGCCTGACATACGAACAACTTAGGTTGCAACCATAATTTTAGTTTTAACTTACAAAAAAAGTCTTGAGTTATGAAGGAATACCAGCCACTTATATTTCTAGATGGTCTCAGAATCAACCCTTAAAGAGTTCTGCAGTGAACAAGATTCTTTCCTGTGTGAGGCTGAGAAATCCCGGGCCAGTGTCTCTCCAAGGACACTGAGATCTGCCTGGAAGAAAGTGTGGCCTGAAGTTATACAAGAAAGAGACTCTGAAGGGAGACCAACTTGAGTTACAATCAGCTTATGAAAGAAGTGAGTTCTTAAGCCAAGGGTCCGCTGTGCCTGCTTAGAAGGTGTGGGCCCTTAGTTCCATTCCCAGAGCCTCTAAAACAAAACAAGAGCACAAAATGTAGCACAGGCCACACTTCCTGGACAACATAATGAGTGATAGTAAGCCTGAGCTCTCTTCCTGTCTTCTTCTACAAACAGAATATAAATGCACACCGCAGATACAGCCTGAACACAGCTCTTGAGAGGCGAAGCGCTTTGTAACACACTGCTTCCTTGGGTAGCACCCCAGCCCTGCCGTTACACTCAGATTCCCTAGCCATAAAACACTGCAGTTTTTCCCAATCTTGCTGCCAAACTTGAAATGCCAAGAAATGCTGGGAACCCAGCCTGTGATTATATACACTTCATGCTTTACAGGAAGAAGCTGTGGAGAACAGAGTTCTACTTCTTACATGGCAGTAGAACAGAAGGGTACTCAGGCTCCCCAAACACCCTGAGAATTTGCACAGGGAGAAACAAAGACCCCACAGATTCCCCCATCTGTGGTCACCTCCCTGGTCTAGGTGGCAGATCTGGACTAGCTTTTTTTTTTTTTTTAATTTCTCTTCTTTTTTTTTTTAACCTTATGAATTACTCAATCAGATTCTTACAAGGAAAAAGTCAGTAGTATGCACATAAATCAGTCACAAGGAAACACAGACACGGCCTCAGGTGTGCAGGAACCTACCTGTCTGCAGAAGAGGACACAGACCTCAGTGTCCTTAGACCAGCACTGTGTGCTCCACCCTGGCGACTGGCCAAGTGGACAGTCCCATGCGTCCAGGCTTTCATTTTGCTTTTGTCAACATTTGGCTAGTTTTGTAAATTAATTTCATTGCTACAGTGTATCCTTCTGAATTCCATCCTTCATGTAGGAGTTTTAAAAAGGCCTTCTTCCCTTCTTTCTTTCCTTCTTTCAAGAATCAACACAAGACACAAGAGGTCTCTCACAAAGGATGATGAGACCAGACCTGCTCCTTACAGAGTGAATTTCATGATTCAGCAGCACCTGCTTCTTTCCTTCCTTCTGTTGCTCAGTCCTGTGTCTTTGTTGCAGGGACATTAAAACCCTCTCTGGGGGAGGCAGACTCACTGCTTCATTATAGAAAAATCCCATACCCTCTTTTGCTTCACTTGAAAAATCCGGGGCGGGTGCTGATGCCCCAGGTCTTCTCACAGGACACAAGCTATCTCTAGATCTCTCCCCAGCAGGGTGCAGTCCCCGGCCTCACAGAGGCATCTGAAAATACTCAGGTGAGTGAGGAAGCCGCTTCCAACAACATGGGGAGCTGCAGGGCCACAACAGCAGTTCAGGCTGCCTGGTTTCAACCTGGTTAGAAATACGATGGAGGCTGTGCTACTGGAGCACTGGGAGAAATTTTTCTTTGTACCTGTGTCACTGCAATCAGCTTCTATAAGCTGCAAAAACCTGGAGTCTGTCAACAAGAGGTGGTGGAATTCTTACAGCAGGAGACTCTCGTTGCTGGGTCCTTCTGATCAAAGAAGAGGTGGTGCTCCTACTGTGTTTCCCTAAATGGTTAGCTCTCACCTCTTCAAAGGTACAGGCAGAGCTCCGTTGTCCAAGTACATAATATGCCATCACCTGTTTTCCAACAGTAAGTCCATTAAGCACAGAGTACGTGTTATGCAGAGCCTGGATCTGGAAGGACACGCAAGAACCTGCCCTGAGTTAGAGGAGCAGGAGGCTAGGTTCAGGAGGTCTTAGCTTTCACTATAATCATGTTAGAGTGGCTAAAAATTGTCTTTTTTTGGTTATATGTACATATTAACTTATTATCTTAGCATTAAATTAAATTAAGATGACATTGCTCTTAGTCCAAAAAGATGCTCTGTTTTTTTTTTTTTAATTGTTGTTGTTGTTTGCGGTACTAGGAATCAAGCTCGGGCCCTTATGCTTCCAAGGTAGGTGAGGTACCACTTGAGCTAAATCCTTAGCCCTAGTTGCCCTTTTTCTGTCCAATTCCTATGACTCATCTCCTCCCAAATGAATTATCCTCAACAAATGTTGGGCCTGTGTTAGAAATAAAATAGAAATGAAGAGAAATGATAAACAACACTATGCCCCATACCAGAAGTTGAGGGGCATGGAGACCCTTGGTCCTGGGACTTGTGACTATTTATCCTGTCTTCACATCACTGACAACTGCAGACAGGGATTAAGTTCCCCTCCGAGCCACACACACCAGACCTCTGCTGGTCTCACCAACTATTAGCATCTCACCATGGCTTCTACTCCAGATTCAGTATCAACAATATGCAAGTAAACACCCAGTGCATATGAACTATTAACACTACCACTCACTTTGGCCAATCAATTAGTAGTGGACAGAGGTGACTTTCTAGGAGAAGACTGCCCATGGATGATGTGACAGGGTGAGTGCCTAGTAATTGCTCAGAAATCAGTGGCTGTGAGAGAACAATCAGGAGGGGCAACTGCACGCTGATAGCACTGCTGTCTTTTTCAGGTAAAGCAGACGAACACCCAGGAGTGTGAGAAGCCTTTTAGAAGAATTACATATGTTTTCAGTTTACTCCTTAAAGGTGACTCACAACCAGTAAATGAAGCTTCTTAGAGACTATTTCAGGCTACACATTAAAGCATTCCTAATATTACAGATGGCTAAAAGTAGAGGAAATAAGTTCCTTTTCATTCAGTGTAGAAAAAATGTCCACTTAACTGGCTGTTAAATATTCATACATTGAAGGAGGAAGGTGCGTACTTCTGAATTCTTCGAACCTCAAGACCCTAGAATTTTATCAGTGGGCTCAGTGAAATTTTAATGCAGGTACCAAGAACATTCTAGAACAGGGGCCCTGCATTGAGAGCACAAACTTGGATGGGAACTCTGAAGTTGCACAAAGAGGAATGAGAGATGAAAGGCTGGGTGGCACCACCCATCCACCTCTGGAACCAGAACTCCCAGGACACAGTTCTTCAGGGGAGTGGCCACTTGCTGTCCAGTGTAACTAACCTCCCTTTGCAACTGGATCCAAAATTCACCATGTGTGAACATTTTTGCCCAGTGGTAACGGGGTCTTTGCATCAATTTACGAAGTTTACTGGAAAGTAAAAATCTGACATTTGTGCAAAGTAGGAAAAAAAAAAAAACTCCACGTCCAAGCACATGCTGCAGGCAACTCATCAAAGGAAAAACTACATGACTGTGCTCTGGTTGGCTGCTTCTGTGCCAGACTTAGGTAGTGAGATGCAGGGGAGAGATTCAGTCTCAATGCACCTAAAAAACCCTGCTCTGGGACTAACACATGTGCTTCAATGATTCAAAAGAAGGACAAGGCCTTGGGCTATTCCCCACCTGCCTTCCTGTGCCAGTCCTCCGTCCTCAGCCCAGTGGACTTGGGTGAGGGGCATCAAGCCCAGCCAATGCAAAGCACCTCGCCGGATCGAAGGGCAAACACAAAACAACTGAACAGAATGGATGCAGGTTGTGGACTCAATGCTTGCATCTCAGCAAAAGGCAGAAGCTGAAGCCCTAACCCCTGAGGTAATGGTACTTGGAGGTGCAGCCTTCAGAGATATTTACAGTTAAAGGAGGTCCCCAAGGGGCCCCAATTATGGGATTTATGTCCTTATAAAAGAGCCACCAGAGAACTGGTGCTATCTCACCCTGTCACCCTGTGAGGACACAGAAAAAATGGAGCCTATAGGCAGGAGAGAGCACTCACCAGGAGCCAATCAGCCAGCACCCAGATCCAACTCCAGCACCCAGAAGAGGGGTCATAGCTTCTGTTCCTCAAAGCATATGGATTACAGCACGTGCTATGGCTCTCTGGGGTATAAGACAGGGATGTCTATAGAATTGGAGTTCAGACAGGGAGCAGTCGGAGCCTGAAGGGCTTGAAATAATTTATCTGGTCCAGAATTGAGTTACCTATTTTTGACATTATCATGTTTTGAAAAACACAACATCACCTTCACAAGATCCCTTTCTGAAATACTTCTGTTACTTATTAAATGACATTTATTCAAGGTAGTACATTTGAAAAGTATTAAAAGTAAAGTAGACACCGCTTATACTGTCCCACATACTCAGCCTCATACCACAGCCTGGCGGGTGCTTATCGGTCCACAACTGCTACCCTGTAGGTGTGAGGTCACGGGGAGCAGGGTCTTCTTTGGGGTGTCTGCTTCTGCTCCCTGTCACCATCACACACCCATCCAAAGGGCTCCATCCTGTCACTCCCCAAGAGCACTGGTAAAATGTGATTTTACTTTCAGGAGCTCCTACGGCTTCACTGTGGACGTCCACACCCTGTCCTGGCTCTGGCTGTCCTCGGGGAGGCTATGCCCGAAACCTTCCCTGGCAGTGGAAATGCTCTTCATGTTATGTGCAGTGCTGGCACACAGCTGTGTACACATGTCAAAATGATCAAACTATACCCTTGATCTCTGAGGAGAAGTGCACTATGTTCCGCTGTCACGGGACATGTATACGGTGCTGCTTCTTCTAATAGCAGAAGCAGTTCTAGGGTCAAAAGCGACCATGACCACTTTACCAGGCATGTACCACACACCACACCCTATGAAAGGCTTCTTGGTACCTCCTCTTTTGTTCTTGAAACTACCCTTGGGTGGGCAATTCTAGGGTCTCCACTTACCAGTGAAGAACCTGAGGTCTAGTGAGGCCAAGTCACTTGCTCAAGACCTCTGACCTTCAAATGTGGCAGAGCCAAGGCTGCGGCCCAGCTCCACTTGGCTCGGGAAACCCGGCTCCTTGCTATGCCCCAGTCTGGGCTGTTTATCCATGGATGGTCCTGACTAAGCAGCGGTATCTCAGAGAAAGCACGTAGACTGAGCCAGACAAGTGCACATGGGCACAAGCACTTCAGGGTTAATAATGGTGAGCGAGTGTGTGCGCACTAGGCATCTTTAACTGTGCTGAAGTGAGTCTATATGGCACGTGATTCCTCCACTCACTGTTATGTTTGAGAGATGATGCGAATAACATTTATCACAAGGCAAAATGGCCATGGTATAAGATGTAAAAAAAAAAAAGATTATATATAATCATCTGGTATATAGTGATACACATAAGTTCTAAGAAATGCACTATTAATCAGTTTCATTACTGTGCCAGGATCACAGAATGGTCCCTCATGAAGAAGATGGCTGTCATGTGACATCACCTTGCATCACTTCATGGGATTACCATTGTACATGCAGTTCAGTGCAGACCACGCTCTGTAACACAGCACGGGGCTACATACAATTTGGCTTCAATTTTAAAACACAAAATACATTAAAATACTTTAAGGTGATATTTCTAAAGAAAGCATAATGTTTTTGGTGGTGGCATGATGATTTCATTTTAACTTTTTAAAGTTTAAGTGTCAATAATTACTAATTATTACTTTTGTAATTAGTTAAAAAAAGTTTGCTTGAAAACAAATTAAAAAACCCACAATGAAAACAATCATTGCTCTTATTAATGAACAAATGCCCAAATAACTTCTCTATGTGCATGTTTCTGAGCAGGATATTTTTGTACCGCCTAGTCTGAAGATACAGTCCCCTCAATAGCTTTAGAGGATTATTATTATTTGGTGATTTGTATATAATTGTAGAAAAGAGGCACCACCATGCTCTCTACCACAGCCCCACGTATAAAAAGCACATAGCAGTTTAAACAATTCCCTGTTTTATAAGATGATCTCTAAGTTTTCCCTTCACTTTCAGCAGGAAACGTATTAATGGCACCAGACCGCTGCTGACATTCCTCGAATACAGCAAACGGAGCCTGAACTAACAGAAGTCAGCGCTGCTTCGAGAAAAACAGGACCCATGTTTGCTGTGCATGCTGGGGACCTGGGTCACCGCGTGAGGTGGAATCACAGTGGAGCCGGCGCTGTTTCTCAGGCTCACACAGTGTATAGAGCCTTTTCAAGGAACAGTTGAAGAAACAGTGATGGACAAAGGTTTTCCTACGAAGTAACTTAAAACTGTAAGTAAGAAAAAAATTGTCTCTAGAGAATGTCAAATAATTATTTACATTATCCTAGTAAAAATCCCAAATTTAAAGTTATTACAGAATTAGAACTAAAGTTTGAAAAACAGTATAGAAGGTCCCTGACTTACTCATGAGTTCTGTTTTGGGAGAACGATCTAAAACTAGATTCATTCATAATCCTACAAAGTCAGTCTTACACAGCGCACCTGTGGAAGTTGGACTTCAGTGTTTGCAGGTTGGGACTCAATGTATAGTGATGTGTGAACATTCCTTTTAGTAGATGGGAAAATTTCTCAGAAGGCTTTAATTAAATAACAACAAACACTGCCTGCGAAAATCACAGGTGTGGACAGGAGTGGGCTGTTCTTCCTGACCGAGGGTCATCTCCAGGATATGGTTTTTCCCCGCGGTACTGGGGATCAAACTCGAGCCCTGTGCTTACAAGGTAAGTGTGCTGCCACTGAGCTAAATCCCTGGCCCTGTGGTTACTTAGCCTGGGACATAGGGGCACACAGCCAATGGCGGCATTCTTACTATAACCTCAGTCCTGATCTGTCATCTGAACACGGGAAGTGGCAGAGTCTGAGGCCTTGGTCACTTCCAGATACCTGGCATCCTGCTGCCGGGCTCATCCTGGTGGGCAAGGTAGCCACAGGCCCCGCCCTCATGAAGCGGCCTCTGCTGCGGGCCACGGTCCCTTGGAGGGAGGACAGAACGCTGAGGACGCAGGAGGGTCACCTAACCTAGCAAGAGTCTGGAGCCCAGGAAAAGCTTTTTGGAAGAAATGAAAACTAAGCTGAGGTGGCAGGCATAGGAGGGGTGAGGGGCAAAGACGGGGAAATACAGTAAAAGGCCAGCAGGTGGGACACAGTGCTCTGTCCCAGGCTGTGACCGTGACCAATTTAGTGCCCATGGCCTAAGTGTCCCTACCTGTAAAATATGGAGAACACCATTTACCTTTGAAGGTGGAATAAACAGATGAACACTCCTTACAGGGGCATTTATCTTTATAAGACAAATGCTTAAGACATCATGGTTAGGCTTCAGTATTAAGGAATCAAAGCAAGAGAGTACATGGTCACCTTCCTACTCTTCAGTCACCTGCTCCAGTGACAGGCTCCTGGCTCCTCCCCAAGGTTTTGCCTGGAATGTGCTTCCTCCTGGGTTCACAGGGCCCCTCCTGTGTGCTTAGATCTCTGCTAATCTGTCCAAATGTCCCCTGTCTGAATCTCCCATGTAAAAAAATATACTCAACTTTATCTTCTCCTTATATACTTATGACTACTTGTAACAGAACTGAAGCTCCCTGGGAATAAGGGGTCTGTTTCTTTATTTCCTGTATTTTTCCAGAGCTTAGAGCAGTGCCTGATACCCAAAGATACTCAACAGATCCTTGTTAGGAGAGAGAACAGATGCCCTAAGCTTAGGGCAAGGCCATCTTTATTCTCCTGCATACTCAGGGGTCTGACATAAAGGTCAGTGCTGAGTAGGTATTTCATAAAGAGTCACCAAACTGTACAATTCAATCACTTTTGACATAAGATGGTGTCTGACAAATATATAAAGCACACCTGACTGTACTCTTATTGCTTGGCAAATAAATCCAAGATTCTGTAATGAAGAAACAGGCTGTCTGTTCAATTTGGTGAGATGAACAGCAAACCTGGTGATATGATGTCATTAGCCAGTGAAATTCACTAACACGTTTATTTATCAATTACCTCCTAACAACCCAGCCTTTATTTATGGAAAAGGCCAAATAACAAGGCACACTAGCCTCAGGATTCTGATTTAATATATGAGGCATCAAAAAACAAAGTGTTCCCAGGTTTAAGTTTTTTCCATTATTAAGCTGAGTCCTTTGAGAAATTTCGTTACTGGAATTAAGTCTGCAGGATGTTCTGAAAAGGCTCTCAATCCTCCTCTCAAAACATCAAACATTTGTTTTGATACTGAAAGAAACTCATTATGAGTTCAGCTGTTTTCTTCTCAAATTACAAACAAAAAACTTAAAAAAAATTTTAGGCAGTTGTAGTTTAATGGATTACAAAAGTAAAAGCTTCAAGTTTACAAGTGGTCTGATACACTCCAAGGCTTCCTAAGAACACTACCTCAAGAACTGACACTAAATACATGGAAGCATACTAATCCTTATAATTTCAAAACATTGCTAAAATACAAAGAAAATGATTTGATTTGAACAAGAAGCATATATTGAGTTTATATAAACACTGGCCTTGAAAAGGTTGAACTTTGTAAACTGAAACTCCAGTCTCTCTGAAGAATTCCTCATCCCTAGAATAGCATTTTAAAGATAATCTCTCCTAATCCTACTTACAATGAAAACTCAAATCACCTGACAGCATTTTTGCACAGAACAATCTCTTATCTTGACCTGGCATCTCCCAAAGAACTTGCACATTTCCACCCCTACCTGGTTTCAGCTTTGCCAGCACCACTGGGCATGCAGTATCAGTGGTAACCCCACAGCACAGATGGGTGGTCTCATAGTGCTCACTGCCCACCCCATGCACAGAACCAGCTCCCGGGTCTTCTAACCCCTATGCAACACTCTTTTAAGAGAGAGGAAATTTCTTTTCTCCCAAACTTACTTTCAAGTATGTGATTTTCCTTACTTGTTTATGGAATTGAGTTTTTCCTGAAATTTCATTTTGGGGGCACTTCCTGCACATGAGGTGTAGCAATCCTTGTTTCAATCTTGAGTCAAGTGAAAGCAGCTTTCTAACAGGCCTGGTTCTCCCCTAGGCTCACTACTCCGTTATGACACCTGTGGCCGGTTCCACCTTCTCTCGTGAACTGAGCTTGCAGCCATATCTTGGTGACTTCCAAATATTTAATGCTGGCCCATCCTCTTCCTCAGACATCAGGTTCAAACCCTGCACAATGGGCATCTCCACTAGCCGTCCCGGGTACCTGTAATAGTTCTAAAACACCTCGTCTTCTCTGGTCCCTGATTGCCCAAGGCTCAGGATTGCTCCTAGACAATGGTATTACCAAGCTCCTGACCTTCCAGATGAACACCTGGGACTGCTTCCTTCACAGGTCTGTCCTTCACCTGGGCAGTAGCTCTGTTCTGCTCACCAGTGTCTCCCACATGCAGGCTTGTCTCAGCCCTGTCTCGGTGTCTCAGCTCAAGTCCCCATTATCTTCCAAGCTGGGATGCTGCACCCACCTCTGATTGAACCTCTGGCTGCAGGTTCCACATGTCCCTCTGTCCACATGTCCTACTGCTTCTCACACACAATCTAAATCCACTTAGCGCCCAGCCCACCGACAAGCCTTCACAGTTCCTTGTAGCAGCCACCTGAAACCCAAAGTCCCTGGCAATGAATCTTCACCTGACACCATGAATTTCCTATCACATAACTAGTCTCCATATTCTTAAGAGTGAACCCTAATTTCTAGATGGAACACATCACCCACAGGACTATTTCCTCATCGCACACTGAGGGGCCATTCTCTGTGCTCTCAGAATGCCTTGGGCTTATTGCTGCTGTTACCTGAGAAGGGGCCACCTGTCTCACCCCACAGAAAGGGCCGCAAAAGACAGAAAGCATATCATCCCCAGCACAATGCATGGCACAGGGTCATGACTCAGTCCATATGTTCCGATCTCAAGTGGATCTTCCTCCCTGAAATGGGAGTCAACAGAACTAAACGTCCCCAAACACCTGATTAACTCTCCAAACCAGTAGTCTGGGGATAAATAAAATTTTCTGAACACTGTTTTTTTTTTTCTTTTCTGGTGATAGTAAAGAGAATATGTCCTGTGATAAGCGATTTACTGCTTGGGTATTTCAGACCTGCACTCGCCCATCTGTAAAGGGCGCTTGGTGCTGGCTCAGTTCGGTGGCTTGTGGGGCTCCAATTCTCTGCTGCTGGGTGTGAGATGCGGACTGGGACAGGAGGGGCTCACTGTGAGCAGATGGGACTGGTGGCAGCACCAGCCTTACCCAATCTTTAATTAACGTATTTTCAAGGATCATCTACTAGAGCCTTGAGGTCAGGAGATGACTGTGAAAACATTAAGATAATGAGATGCCCGCTGCAGGAAGACTGCCCTCTCAGACTCCAGCCCCACCACCCGCCCAAGCCCTTGAACTCACTGTGCTTCCTTCAGTCTCAGGGACGTGCACTCGCTGTCCCTTTATCTTTGGTGCTATCTGTTCCTCCTTACTGGTGGCTTCAGCCCAGTCGTCGCTTTCTTAGGAAAATCTTCCATCCCCGACCAGATGGACCCAGGGAGGGTCTCAACCACAGTACTGTGTTTCTCTTCATCACAGCACAGGCTCCTGGTTAGGGCAGCACCTGACTGCTATCGTCTCCCTCTCTGGGCCAGACTCCACCATAAGTATTTTTGTTTTGGTTCCTCATGTCCTTGGCAGAGAATTAATTGGTGGCCAGTGAGTCCCTATTAAATGGTCTTTAAAGACTGTGGGGTGGGGAGGGACAGAAAAGGCTGAGCGCTTCTCTGTAGGACAGGGCAGATGAGATTTGGGGAAACTGTCAAAAGATTCTATGAAGTGAGAAACCTCTGAGCTCTCCCCATAAGAAAGTTAATCATGTTTCTGAGCATTCCCATGACTGCCACATCCTGAATAAACAAGGACTATAACAAATGACAATTTGTAGCTGTCCTTATGGTGGGCAGATCAAGAAAGAGTAACCTATTTCTTACAACAGAATGTTGTTATTAGATGACAAAGGAAAACCAGAGCTGCTCAATTTAACTACCATCTTGATCTAAAAAGAAAAGTATTGGGCTGGAGATTTAGCTGAGTGGTTCTGGCACCTGCCTAGCAAGCACACAATTCTGAGTTCGATCCTGGTAATCACATACAGCAATACTGGCCATGGTGACTCATGCCCACCAGCAGTCAGTACCACATACCACAGTGCCGAGTGTGGTGGCTCATGACTGTAATCCCAGCACTCGGGAGGCAGAGGCGGGAGGATTGCTGAGTTTGAGGCTTGCTTAGGCTATATAGTGAGCTCAGGACCAGCCTCAACTACAAAGCAAAATCCTGTCTCAAAGAAAAAAGGAAGAAAAGAAAAGTATTCTCACCAGCACATATAGAAGAAACATAAATGAGGAACTGAATTGTTACTAGGGGAGGAAACAGTAATATTACAAAATTCCTGGCTCAGATGAGAGCTACTTGGGGAATGTGGATGTCTGCTAAGAAATACCAAGGAGCAAGAGAGGACCTGAGGTGCTGGGAATAGGTGGTGCTGCCACAGCCCTCCAGATGGGTAGGACTGCAGAGTCCCGACTTGGGGATATCATGTTCATTGCTGAGTCAGCTCAGTGACTGGGAATCCTTAGCCAAGGGAGCCATGCACACAGAAGTGATCTTGCCAGGCAAACACTGGGGAAAGTCACACCCAGCTAAATTCACATCGTACAGGTTTCTGGAGTTGGTGAGCACTCACGGCCCTTCATGCCACCCTTGAGAAATAGAAGGCAGATGACATCAGAGACAGGTGTAGTCCCACAATTCCAACCACTATATTTGGAGGCTAGCTCAACAGGATCATATTGTTCCTCTTCCCAAATGAAAGAGAAAGACATAAGGGGAGAGAGACAGGCAGGGGGAAGAGAGGGGGAGGAGGGAGAGGGAGAGGGAGAGGGAGAGGGAGGGAAAGAGGATGGGAGGGTAGAGAAGGTGAGGGAAGGGAAGAGAAGAGAACAGAAGATAGAGATTTCTCTCTAGAAGTTCAGGTGCTCCAGAAGCACAGGCAAAGAACACAATGCAATGCGCAGCAGTCAGCCACTGTGGGGTGACTTGCACTCTGGGCTAATTCTGCATCTGGAAAACGGAGCAGCAAAGAAACACAGTAGGTGCCTGGACTGTGGTCACCACACACCAAGGGGCCAGACGCACATGCTGGAAAGCAAGGGTTCAAACTCTAATGTAACATGGGAGGCAGGAACTGAAATTTGAACTGTGCTTTCTCATGAGAACCTATCTAATATATTTTAGATATATTCCATGCTTCATCAGAAGCAGAAGATCAAGTGTGTGCTGGCTGGCTTAGCAGTGCAGAATTAAAATGTCAGGAGGACTGAGTTCTTTAATACAAACTGTAAAATGTGATACAAAATGGCACCAGTATTGCTGGGAACTAGGCTACGTGTCCGTTTGTTTCCTGACTTTTTCATAGGGTTCACTTCTGGGAAAAACCCTCTGTGCCACATGGAAAGTATTCATGAGCATCATCTGGGTGCCCAGTGGGCCCACATGCTCAGGACACAGGGATGGACCAGGATCTTTACCCTTGGCCAAAGAGATTCTTCTTTGACTGCCCAGTTTCCAACCTGATCTCTGGCTGTAGGAATCTCCAGAATTTCCAACCGAAGGCCAGGAAGATCCAGAGCCTTCTGCTGTATCTTCTGGGGCCTGGACTTCCATTCCTTCACAAAATGCAAGTGACTGGGTCAGAGGGCCAGGGTCACAGCCAAGCTGAAAGACACATGCATGTAGCTGGCCTGTCTCCTCCCACACAGACTCAGTCAACTGAAGAGACAAGAAATACATGTTGGAGGGAGGCTGAGGCTCTACCCTCTGTCTAACAACTTGCACATGGTACCACCTTGTAACCTGCCATCATTCTCAGGGTGGGGGTGGGGCAGCTCTAACTGGACAGGTCAGAAGAATCTTATAGAGAGATCGTCTGAACTCTGATAAGAAGTGTCCTGGGCCCTGCACGATACATGGAGCATTCTGGAGCTCCCGGGGCTTGCGTTTTCTCCTGAGCTCCTGAGTCAAATTCATACCCTCAATGATGCAAATGTGTCCTTGACTGTGCGAATTCTGGGCAGTTGGCTTTCAAAGCCTTACCTTTAAGATTCTGTTGCCAGCCAGCAGCTGGAATAGAATTCAATTATCCCATGTAATCAATCTACAAGACCAAAACAGCATTTGGATCTATCCTAATTAAATGTGCTCACTTCAAAGTCAGCTATATTAGTTGGAGCCTGAACATGCAATTCAGGTCCAAAAGTAAATTAAAATAATTTCTCAGAATTGAACCACAGACACCATGAATTGAAATTAAACTTCAAGACAAGGGTTGATACTGCTTTACCAGAAGGGAGAGCAGTCACAGCATCCACCCTCTCTGTACCACAAGACAAACACAACCAGGGACATGCATGGGAGAAAGCAAGCTTGCTGCCTGGCACGAGAAGAGTATGGTGCCTACATAAAACCCAACACCATCAAGAAAACATGAGTTAATCTTGCTGCCCCCACTCTGGCACACTTTCTCCATTCAAGCCATCCTCTCTCTCAAGAGAAGACTATGAAGCCAGCTCTTCCACAGGGTTCTCTATCTTCAAGTCTGTCATGAGAAGCCAGGGTATCTCTGTGGTTAAAAACATGGTTTATTCCAGGCTTCACTTCCCACCGACAGCCTAGTTGTTAATGAAGCCTTGAGAAGCCTTAATTACCCATCCTGACAAAGTGAGTGACGTTGTTATATAACAACACTGGCAGGAGGCATGCAGGAGAAATGGAGGCACATGTTGGTACATTAATGAGTGCTCGGTTTAGCTCTTGCTGCTGATAATATTATTATGTTGATTTATAACTGAAGGGCCCATCAAGTAGGGAGGTTGTTGTTCTTAAAAATTCAAAGTGAAGAAGCTCTTTTGGGTAAGAGGAGTAGAGAGGAATTGACAGGCCAGGAAAAGGGAACACATGGCACACTCCCTAGCCTGAGTGGAAGCCCACCACAGGGAAGACTCACCGTCTCCAGTCCACCCCAGATCACATGCCAGGGAGAGTGGAAGGAGGGAAAAGCCTACAACAGAACCCCCAGGAGGACTTCGTAGACTGTGCAAGAAAACTCAACTCATGGACCATGGTGTCATCTGCCGCAGTCCCCTGACTCAGACACTACTGACCTGCAAGGGGATGTCTCCCTGGCCGCTTTCCGGGCCTGGCTCCTGGCTCTGCACCCCTGTGTACCTCACAGTCTTGGCCTGTGGTCACAGGGCCACATCTAGCTGAGGGTCAGGGCCTCTGCCTTGTGGGTCCCTGTTATACCTCCGCAGTCTTTTTATCACCTCTGCCAGTGTCACTACCTGCTCCCTTCCTAGGTTGGCTTGCAGGATATTTAAGAATATTCAGTTTCTAAAGCTGTCTTACATGTTGACGATGATGTTAACATTGCCATGAGCTCATGGAAGGAACAGCATTTAGCAAGACTAAAAAATAGCGAATTTCAATCAGGAATTATTCACTGTAGCAAGTATAAAGATAAAAGAATTTTTGTCAAAGGAAAACAACAACTGCATCACAAGAGAAAAAATGAGTGCATGTGGCAACTGCATCAGTGTGATTCTGTGAGCAGAAGATACTCAGGTTTGCTGGTTTATGGTCAATCCCAGCACCCTGGGAGGCGGAGGCAGAAGGACTGCAAGTTTGAGCTCAGCCTAAGCAACTTAGCAAGACTCTGTCTCAAAATACAAAATTTTAGCTGGGCGTGCTGGTTCACACCTGTAATTCCAGCACTCGGGAGGCAGAGGCAGGAGGACTGCTGAGTTCAAGGCTTGCCTGGACTACATACTGAGCTCAGAGCCAGCCTGAACTACAAAGCGAGACCCTGCCTCAGAATGGAAAAAAAAAAAATCAAAAATACAAAATTTTAAAAGGGGCTGGGTATGTAGCTTAGTGTGAAAGTCTCCCCTACTGAAAAATAAAAGAGTAGAAAGAGACTGAAAACATAGAAAGAGGAAACTTTAAGAATAAAAACTGTCTAACATTTACTGTCATACTTCTCGCACTGAGTTCCAACTTCAGTCCGATCTGAGCATGCTCCAGTTATGACGGGCCATGATCAAGGACTGAGCGCCATGAAATGGAATCAAATGCGACTTGGGAAAGGAAGCAGGCACTGCCCCCGTGCTCACTGGCAGGCCCACCCATCCGACCACAACCACAGCAGCGTGGAGCGGCAGTTAGCAGCACCGTCAAGCTGGTCTTAGATTCTTAAAATGGAATGGATCCACGTGACCAAGAGAGTCCAAATGCTGAAATGGAAAAAAAGGCCATAGTAATACGTGCAGTGCCTTGCAGGGATTGGCTACAATGAGCCTGTAGCAAACCCTGGTGAAATGATTCTGTCTAATCTTTTTGGAGCCTTCCAGTTTATTTTATGAATTACCTAACGGGGCAAATTTTACTTCAGAGGCAGTGCTGGTCACTGTGTTATGCACTCCAGAGGTCACTTAGACTTTATGAATTTAGTTCCAAACACTTTGGTTGCTCACATGCAAGATGGAGGGATGGAGTGAGTCAGAAGATGGGAAGCAGCAGCCTGAACTCACCGGTAGATGATCCCCTTCTCGTGCAGGAACATGAGTGCCGAGATAATCTCTGCTGCATAGAAACGAGCGCGGGCTTCATCGAAACGACGGGACTTCTGGATGTGGAACATCAAGTCGCCTCCATTGACAAACTCCATCACAAAGAACAGGCGATCCTGGATACAAACATGTGGAGTAGCCATTAGCCTAGGGTTCAGTCAGCATGGGGCCACCTTGGGGCAAGGCTGGGGAGGAGGCTGGTCATGGAGGGGCTCCATGAAGCTTCCGGACCATGGGTCAGGGGAGAGGGGCCTGGGACCCTCAGGGAAAGTGACCTCTGGATCCGTGTAATTGCACACAGCCCTGATTTTCCCCATCAATCACACTGGGCGGCCCTGGCTCTAGTCTGGCCTCCTTCACTCGCATGTAAAGGAAGACAGCAGCTTGAGCCCAGAAGCAAATGGCTCTGTCTGTGTGCCCGGGGTCAGCCACAGACAGGAAAGGACCAAGCAGGTGCTTCAGTTCTCACAAGAGGGCAGAGAACAAAGAAAAGCAAAACCCTTTGGATAAATGAGCAGTCAGAAGTGGGACGGCGGCAGTGTCTGGACACCTCCATGACAGGAAGTCCTGAGGGCCCTCAGACGTGGAAACAAAACATGAGCAGGAGGCTGGTGCACGCACGTGCATGTACAGGTGATGAGGACTCTGAGAATAGTAGTAGAAGTAATGTGGTAGGCACTGTGCCCTTGGCAGAACAGGTGCTGTGGGAAGTATAAGAGCCCAAAGAAAGAAGTGTGTAAGTTGCAACTAGACAGTGCCCGTGCTAAGAGGAGCAGCTTAAAAGGTTTCCACGCAAGGATATCTCAGATCAACAGGGGTCCGATGCGGAGGAGGTACTGGGAACTGACAGAAAGAAGCAGACACCAAACTGATGCAGTTCTACCCACAAAAAGGTATAAGAAACACACTGCACATAACGAACACCCACCACAGCGAAGTCACAGGAACAAGAAAATCCACATTCCAGTCAATACTGTGTAGGAGAAGTGGAGAAAGCAATGTTATCTGGCGCCCGAGGGTGTTGGGGAGGTTTCTGGGCACTGTCATCAGGGTCTCTGACACCCTCGCAGGGAGGAGCACAGGAGGTCACCTTCTGGGAACTTGGCTGTGCCAGCCTTTACTTGGATTAGGTGCTTGCATCCCTGGCACAATACCGATGGAGCAAAGGCAGGGTCCTCTGAGGCCACTACCTCCCAATGCACCGCGGGTGGACACACAGATCTCTGTAAGAAGCAGGGGGGCCAGTGACCTCCAGGTTCCTATTTTAAATAATGCCCCAATTAGAAAGGGCACATTCTTTTGTACTTATTAACTACATCTGCCTCTACAGCAGGCGCTTAAGAGTGTGTGGGGGGGGTGGCAAGATTCACAAACATAAACTTGGCCACCAACAATACACTAACTCCCTGGCTTTGCTAATATGGGGCAGATGGGAGGTGAGGTGAACCCGGCAAGTCCTCTGACTCAGCTGGGCCCTCACTGGAGTGTGGCCGGCAGCGGGAGAGGCACAACGGGTGGGGCGGGCGCGAGTGGGCACTGGCCATGCTGTTTTCTTCACAGGAAGGACTCAGTAGCAGGAACAGGTTAGCCAAGGGTGGGGCAGAGGACGGGTGGGATGTGGGGCGCTGAGGTAGAAAGGCCACTGGCAAGTGTTCCTTGCCACGGAGGTCAGTGAGCATGTTTCTGTGACCCGGCCTGTCCGCCTTCTCAGGGGTGTGATGTAACCACAGGATGCCTGATTACGACGGGAACTGGCTCAGTGGGTGAGTGGCTATTCCTAGTATCCTGAAATTAGCCTCCTTGGCAAGAGTTTCTAAGGCAGCACCCAGCGAAGAGATAAAGGCCTTGAAAGGGAAATTTCCTCTGTGTCACACACATGCGCACGCGCGCGCGCGCTCACACACACACACACACACAGAGTCTTTTTATGTTGAATGTTGAAAAAAACAGACCCAGGGCCATCCAGATGGGGGATTGGGAGGTTAGGGGGACCAAATGGCACCCCTGGTCTCACTCATTCTTTGGTATCTCAGCCCTACCCACAGCCCTGGAGCCTTACACTGGGATAACACTCAAAATGTGGCACTTTCTCCTCTGCTAAGCAACTTGGGGAGAGGGAATCCACGTTTCACTCTTTCAGAGTCTCCTTTCTACCTTAAACAGAACAGAACAGAAAACAGAACAGAACAGAACAGAACAGAACAGAACAGAACAGAACAGAACAGAACAGAACAGAACAGAACAGGAGCAGAGCAGAGCAGAACATATGGTTAGCAGCCCTGGGGCACCATCACACAGGAAGCTGGCGGGAGGAGAACAAACTGGCCAAGATGCACAAGGATTTGATTAAAAGTAATGGACTGGGCCAGAGATTTAGCTCAGTGGTTCTGGTGCCTGCCTAGCAAGTGCAAAGTCCCTGGTTCGATCCCTGGTAACCACATACAACAAAACTGGGTGTGGTGACTCACACCCACCAGCAACCAGTACAGTGCCAGGCGTGGTGGCTCATGCCTGTCATCCCAGCATTCAGGAGGTAGAGACAAGAGGATTGCTGAGTTTGAGGCTTGCCTGGGCTACATAGTGAGCTCAGGGCCAGCCTGAACTACAAAGTGAGACCCTGTCTCAAATATGATTTGGAAGAAAAAGAAATAGCATGTATATAAGGGGTGGGAGGTTGTGGGTGGGTAGGGATATGGGTAAAAATGAGAATTAACTTCTGTCATATACTGGTATAAATTCCCCAATGTTGACTGTGATTGTGAGCTGTACAGGAAATAAATAAAATAAAGAATTCAATTTAAAAAAAAGTAATGGACTGTCCTATCCAAGACCTCAAGTAATGCCTTCAGGGAGCAAAAGAAAAATAAATGTATTAATGAGCAAAATGTTGTTTGCTATAAGGAAATCTTCATTTACCTGCTCTTCGAGGTACCTTATTTTTAAATGTCTGCTACAGGAGGAGAAAAAATTTATCTACAGTTTCTAAGACTGCTGGTGCAAAGGACATGATAAATGAGAAAGGTGTCCAGTGCTTGGAGAAGAAGATCCCCTTACCACAGGGTGGGGCTGACAGTCCATTGTCAGAAAAAAATGTTTCATCAAGTAGGTTATTGAGTCCCTTCCAGCAAATGTGCAATGAACAGCAGGCACTGCAGCTCAATGAGGACGTTTTTTAGTTTAAAAAGATCATAAATATAAACATATAGTATGAGAGGACTGAGGTCTGCTGACCGGCCTGCTCCATCCCAGAGACTTGGGTAACCCTGGGTACCATTCCCACAGCTGAGGATTGAGGCCTGCCGGCTGGCCCCCACCCCACCCTGGAGCTGTACAGTGAGGACCCAGGCCAGAGAGGAGCTGGAGCCATTTCCTGCGTCCCTCCACACAGGAGCAGAACCGAAAGACCAGGCAAGATAAAAAAAAAGGTGTGTGGGGGGGGAGGATCTAGCTTCTATTTTGCCATCTACTCCTAGATCCCTCTATTCACCTCTTGTCCCCACACCCTTTCCTATCTTCCTGTCAGAAGCAATACCCAGAAGTAAAAGACTCTTAGGCTGCCCTATTTCTTCTCCTGTAATATTATAAGAAGGTGTGCAAAGTCTCCATTTGTCTTACAGCATACAGTTGGTACTGTTTTATATACATCCTCTATTACCCACTGGTATATGTGAGATACTTGAGTCTAGGTGATCTGCATAAATCTGCTAACCCTATTTCACTCTCCTCCTGTCTCCCTACCTCCCTGATCCCCCAGTGACCTTTTATCCCCAAAGGGGTCTGGGGGTACATTTATGATCTACATGTTGTATACACATTGCTGATTAATTCTAAATTTTGGCATATGGACATAGAGGTAACTCATAAGCTCAAAGTCTTCAGAATAGAATTTAACAAAACTTTTTATCTTATTTACTGTGTTTAATACTGATATTGGCATTGATTGTATTATGGTAACAAACATGATGTGAATATTCTGCTCAAATACCTCCCATGATGTGTCAGAACTGAGAACTCTCAAGGGTCATTACAGATCCAAGGAGGACCCCCCCAGGAAAGTGCCACATCCAAAGGGCCCCAAATAATAGAAAGAGACCTGCAACAAACATTGCCCTGTCATCAGGCAAAAAAGAGCATTAGTAACAATGAAGGAGTAGAAATGAGGAAATATACACACACACAAAAAAAACAGACACAAAGATCACCACCACAGGGAAATTCAGAGAAAAGGGAAATAGGGCAAACTGAAAATCAAACACCAGGACTCTTGGAGATGGTAACTAAAGCGGATCTAGTAAAATGGAAATCAGAACTCATCTCTGAGATCAAAACAGGGATACTGTCCACAATGAAAGACATCATTAAAGAAGAGATCAGTGAGATGATAGAATCCAAGATAGCAGAAGCAATGGAACCTTTTAAACAGCTTCAAGCAGAGCTCCAGGTGATGAGGAAGGAGAATGAAAGCTTGCACACTAGGATGAATAAAGCAGAGAACTGAATCTCAGACCTAGAGGACAGCATAGCAGCCAACGAGCAGGAAAGGTATAATCTATGGAAAAGAGCAAGGGACCATGAGAAATCAATTCAACAGCTTCTAGATGACTCAAAGAAAAATAACGTAAGACTGATTGGAGTCACTGAGGAAGTAGGAGACAGTGTAAAAGACATAAAAAAGCTATTGTCAGAGATAACAACAGTAAACTTCACAGGAAAAGAAATAGACATACAGATAGATGAGGCCTATCAGACTCCAAAATGCCGTGACATAAAAATATCTACACCTAGACATAATTATCAAGGTTCCAGATACACAATAAAAGAATGAAATACTGAAAGCAGTGAGACAAAGGAAGAAAATCACCTACAAAGGGAAGCCCAATAGGATCACAGCATACTTCTCAACACAAACATTCAACACAAGGAGAGCATAGAGGGAAGTGTTTCAAGCATTGCAGGAAAACAACCTCCAGTCCAGACAGTTGTATCCTGCAAAACTATCTTTCAGAATAGATGGGGAAATAAGATACTTCCATGATAAAGAACACCTGAAAAACTTCACAAATATGAAAGCTGCACTCCAAAGCATTCTAAAGAACATCTTGGAAAAAAACACAGAAAATTCCATATCCAGGATTCGAGACCCAGGAGAGTGAATTCACTGGGGCAAACAAGAAACTAAATAGAGGGTCGGGCGTGGTGGCTCACACCTGTAATCCCAGCACTTGGGAGGCAGAGACAGGAGAATTGCTGAGTTCGGGGCTTGCCTGGACTACATAGTGAGCTCAGGGCCAGCCTGAACTACAAAACGAGACCCTGTCTCAAAAAAAAAAAAAAAAAAAAAAAA
>PVIC010021437.1:0-28595 GCA_004025085.1 Thryonomys swinderianus
AAAAAAAAAATAACAGCAGATCTGGAAAGCAGTTGTTCCAGAACTGGAACTAAACAGTTCTCTCCAGCAGCTGATTATGGAAGAGCAGAAATCTGAACAGCACCCAGGCTTGATTGCTCAGGCCAAAACAGAGCCCACAAGGCTGCAAGTTGCCCAGGTATCAGTTGAAGAGTCAAAGGAGAGAACTTTTCTTTGCTGAGCTGTCTGGATTTTATTTTTTACATGATCCATAAGATCTATATCTGAAGTTCTTATTTGTGAAAAATGAGGGTTATATTTAACTACATGTTGCAGCATTTATTTCAGTGCTGCAGGGCAGTTTGGGCAGAAAGTGATTACCACGTGGTTTTTTGATCCTGGCTCACTACCTTCACTACCTTCTCTCATCTGAAGCTCATACCTCTTTCTGGTGTTTGGCTTTCTGTTTGGACGTCCTTATCTTTTTGGTCTGAGGTGCACTACATCCTCAGGTATTTTTTTTTTTCCTTTTCTTCTAAATAACCTCTCTGAGCATGTGATCACTCGTTGTTCAAGCTCCAATGGTGGGCACCGATGGCCAGGTACTCCTACAGTAAGTCTCTGGTCCCATCTTCCCAGTATAGGACACAGGCATGTGGAAAGATACACTAAGAGAGAGAAAGCAGAGTGCCAGGACGACCAGTGCTGTGCAACCAACAAAGATGCTGGCCAGTTGCAGGCCCTGATTATTAATGGCAACCAATTGGGATAAAGGCAGGTTATATGTAGTTTCCATGGAAAGCAATGTAAACAAGGCTCACAAAGAAAAAGGCAAATCATTCTTAATTTGGGAACAGAGTAGAGGAAATAGATGGTTGTAATTATAACATTATCTTTCTAGTAAGAAAGTTCACTGTGGGAACAGAATATTGGTTCAAGTTACTCTGGCCTCAGCTGGTAGGTTTCAAATGGACTCAATTCTCAAAGTAAGCCAACTATGGGGTTAACTTTCTGCTACCTGCTTTGGGCACAATCAATGTTATAGTCCTTTGCACAAAAAAGCAAAATGTAAAATGATATTTGTATGTAACACTTCCACAACAAATGTTATTAGGAAGTCTAGTACAATGTACAAATGTTGAAGTTGGACCCCTATATTAAACAATATAAAAATAAATTAACAACCTATCAAAGAACTAAATATAGAAGCTAGAACTATAAAAGACACAAAAACATTCATGAGATTGGATTTGCAATGATTTTTTTGGATGTAGTGCTAAAAGCACAGACAAAAACCTAGATTCAACTCTGTAAAAATTTAAAATACCTATGTATCAAGAACACAGTCCATAGAAATGAAAAGCAATATATGAAAAGAACGCATTTATAAATCATATATCTGATAAAAGGTTAATAGCCAGAATATATAACAATTCCTACTGTTGAACATTTGAAATGGAAAAAAAATTTAAAAAGGAAAAAGGACTTGAAAAGACAATCATCCAAACATGATTAGCATTAGCCAAAGAGCATATGAAACAGTGCTGGAAATCACTAGCATAGAGATAAGATACAAATAAAATCACATTTAAGATACCATACTACATGAATTGGGATTATGACTATAAACAAAATAAAGCAGAAAATAGTTAAGTACGTGCAAGAACACTTGCACCCTGCTGAGACTCTAGAATAATACAATCACTATGGAAACAATATGGCAGTTCCTAGAAAAATTAAAAATAGAATTAACACATAATACACAAATTTCACTTCAGAGGATATATTCAAATATTAACGACAAGATCTCAAATATATAATGTTATATATATATTATATGCAATTATATACATCATTATATACTATGTAATATATAATATATAATTATATTTACATTATAAATTATCATAAAAATATAAATAATATAGATTATATTATATATTATAATTATATTCATATTATGTTAATATTATATAATTATATTTATATAATATAATTATAATTAGACAATAATTATTATAATGTATTATATAATTTATAATATCTAATATATACTAAATATATATTATATATATGTATTTTCTAGCTTTAACTCTAGACACATGTGGATGAAATCTCGAGTCATTGTGCTAAGCAAAATAAAAGTCAGTCTGACAAATTTTGAATGATTTCATTTATATGTACATTTACCCACAACAGTCATTTTCACAAAAAAGAATGAGTATTTATTGGGGCCTGGGGAAAATAGGGGTTGTTTAATATGTATAGGTTCTATTTTAAAAGATGAAACATTTCTACATTTGTTATATGTTATTATAAAACACCTTTCAATACTAAACTGAGTACTTAAATATGGTTAGTATGATCAATTTTATGTCACATATATTTGATCACAATGTAAGTGTACACTTGATACTGGAGTAAAGAATAAAATAATGGCAGGATCAGTAAAGGAAGCACGGTTTTTGTCACCTAGAAGTAAAAATGATTAAAATAAAGGAATCATCATATTGCCAATTACAGTATAAAAAGATTGCTTTCCTTAAAATTTCTATTTTGTTTTCTTCTCCTCACCTCTCCCCCTCTCCTTTCTTTTCCACTTCTATTTTTCATTTTTTTTTGGCATGCATGATATCACCCTCATGACCTTGTGCTTGCCAGACAAGAATTGAGTCATTAAGTTAAAAAGTTACCCCTCAGAATTTTTTTTTTTTTTGAGACAGGGTCTCACTTTGTAGTTCAAGCTAGCTCTGAGCTCACTATGTAGCCCAGGCAAGCCTCGAATTCGGCAATCCTCCTGTCTGCCTCCCGAGTGCTGGGATTACAGGCATGAGCCACCACGACCAGCACTGTGGTATGTGGTATTGATTGCTTGGTGGGCGTGAGTCTCCACGCCCAGCATCGCATGTGGTTACCGGGGATTGAACTGTGGACCTTGCACTTGCGAGGCAAGCACCAGAACCACTGAGCTAACCCTCGGGCCCAGCCCCTCAGAAATTTTTATAAGACTTTGGCCTAAATACCTGATTTTTAAAAACTTATACTCCAAATAATTTAAGTGAATTGTGTACAGTTTTGTTTAATGATTACTTTTTCTCAATTACTAATGTGATATGAATGACCATTGTTATATAAATGAAAACATGATTTACATAAATATTAGTTTTAGATAAAGAAAGTTTTGTTATGTTATTTAAATTAAAATATTTGGGCTACATTGCATTCAATAATAAGCACTGTGAAACTCAATATTTTGTTTAAAATACTGTGAAGGGTTAATGAAAGACTCATCTCCTAACAAATTAATACAAAATATTCCACTACTACCAAGCTGGGATTGACAAGTAAGATAACTTGGAAAAAGGGTGTTAATCATTTCTGATTTTCAGATATGGATATTTCTTGGCTTTTGGAAACTGATTATCTTTATGGTTTAGTTACTTATAAAATATTTGTTTGCTATGAAATAATTACATTTTATGTACATGATCAGTGTTATAACACAAATCACCACAAATTTTCTCAATAAAAATATTGTACTATTTTCTTAACACATTGTGCCATGAAAGAAAGAAAATGTATTGTTAAATGTTTCTGTGTTGATTTATTACAGTTATTTGGGCTTTGTTTTGCATTCAGACTCACCGCATAGCATCCTATACAAATTACCATGGCTTGGACAGCTATTTGGCTAGAAATTATTTCTGTGTGAGTTTGTGAGAGTGTTAGTGCATGAGATTCACAGTGGAGTCAATAAACTCAGTGAGCAGATCACCTTCTACAAAGTGTGTGTGAGAGGTGCCTCATCTCACGCTCTGAGAGCCCAAACAAAATAAAAGGAAGGCAAGGGAAATTCATCACTTCTGTTTGACCAACTGAGATGGGACATAGATCGCCTACCTTTAACCACAAATCTAAATCCTCATTTCCTCTGCTTTTCAGCCCTTCCAATGAACTACACCCATGGCTTTCTTGAATGCACATTTTCAGACAGCTGATGCAAAAATTCTCAAGCCATCTAATCATGTAAGTGATTTCCTCTAATACAATCTACATGTGTGTGCATAAACAATAATTATTTTGGGGATATTACTGCATACATATGAATTGTGTATCTATGTATTAATAATCTATAATCTGTTTCACTGGAGAACCTGATAATATGTTATCCTAGTATATATTTTGTATATATCACAAGAAACTTCATTGCAGATGGAATGTATCAAAATATTCTTAATTCAACCTCAGGATAACAGTGATATCATTTATAGATGTGATAATATCACATGGATAGTTTAATTTTGCTTTAAATAGTTTGTTCCAGTATTTTATGTTCACTTAAAATTGGCATAATGGTGCTTTGTAATAACAGCTAAATATTTGTTTTATATATATATATATACATATATATATAACAAGTATATATATATATACTTGTTTTACATATATATACTTGTGTTACATATATATGTATATATATATATTGCTTAACTAGTATTGTAATGAGATGTTTTCTAATTTTAATAACTTGCACTTTATAGACCATGTTAAATGAAGACACTGATATAAAATCAACCCTAGCTATTATTGATCGTATTCTCTTCAAAAGTAAATTACATGGGAGGATATATGTTATTTGTACAATTGTTTTAGAAAAATAGAAGCTTTCTTTTCCAAAACATTTTTTTCTCCATAATGCTCTCTCATTTCCATCAGTGTAATGCATATGTTCTATTTTACTTTTGGTGGAATATAAATTAGTACACTTGTCCCACCACTTACATAGATAATTTTCCTCCAAATCATTTGCATTTTCAGTTTCTAATATGACATGATTTCAAAAATTGTATTATTCTCTCTATTATAGGCCTATTCCATAGCCTTTATCTTTATTTCCTCTCTATGTAGTAAAATTTTACATATGTAGTTTTGAATAAACACTAGTTTTATAATGCTTTTAGATTTAAAAAAAATTTGAAGACAGTTCAGAGAATTTTCTTGTTCTCTTCATCCAGTTTTCCTACTATTAATGCCTTATAGTTATGTGATAGCTGTGTCATAATCAGTGCAGTAATATTGATAATAATAATGGCATCCTTTATTTGAATCAAATTTCTTCATTTTTAAAGTTTTCTTTTTTTGTCTTTTATTTAATCAAGCAAGAATGTCATAATACATTCATGTTTCGATATCCCCCCAAGCCGCATGCAGATGAGGTGGGACTTTCTTTATCAGAGGTAGTTGAATCTGAAAGTGTGAAACTGGGTTTAAAAGTATGTGTTTTCTAGCTGATCATGGTGCTCATACCTGTAATCTCAGTACTCAGGAGGCAGAGGCAGGAGGATTGCTGAGTTTGAAACTTGCCTGGGCTATATAGTGAGCTCAGGGTCAACCTGAACTACAAAGAGAGACCCTGTCTCAAAAAAAAAAAAGTGTGTGATTTCTAAGCCAGTACATGTTAATGATTATTTTAGTACCACTCAAATCTCAATAGTGGAATAAGATAAAAGACACAGAAAAATGCTGTCAAATTTTCTAGTGTTAACCTTTGTTGCCTCATGAGTGCCATATTGTTTCTGGTGTAATGCCTGTTTGTCATCCCTGCCTTGGAGCCAGCCAATGATAGACAGAAACCTCTACAAATTGTAAGCCAAATAACCCCCACCCTTTCTCAAATTTTGGTCCTGGGTATTTCATCTCAGCAATAAGGTAAAAATATCCAACCTAGTAGCCTATAGAAGGAAGTTGTGCTACACTACTTTAAGTCTTCATTAGTTTAGTTAAATAGAATTCCAAATGCTGGAAGAGTTTTGTATTGTCCTGAATATATTGATTGATTCAATTTATTTTCATCAATGTGGATATTTTTCATGTACCTGGGTGTATATGATTTTTCCTTGCAGTTTTGCTTTCCACTTTTCATTATATGAAACACTTTTCTCAATGCCACATTTTACCAATCATCGCATACACATTTTTTGACAGCTTAGGAATTTTGAAATGGAGATATATTGAAAATGAATGATACCATCCATTTACTATACATTTATGGTATGAGCATCACATTTGTGACCGCTGTTCCCATATATATATGTAGTGATGGCTGTTCACATTTTTACAACTTCAATTGAATTTGTCAGGACTGGTTACTGCCTGTCAAGTCTGATATATATCAATTAGTAGCACAGATCTTTCCTAGCATTCAGAAGGACATGGGTTTAAACCCCAGCAATACAAAAATAAATAAGCAAACAAGAGAAATGGAGTACACAAGAAAAAGAAATTAGAGGTAAGGATGTACAAGTTGTTATGTAGGGATAGATTTTTGATGAATCTGTGGTTATGGAGGGATTTTTTTGGCATTGACAAAGATGGATTACTGTACAAAACTATTGGATGAGAAGTACATTTCATCTAAATTCTGATGGAAACACATACAAAGGGTATAGGAGTTTGGAGCACTGCTATGGGAAAAGTTCAATTGTTAGCGACATGAACTTTAATTTACCTAATAACTATAGCATCCTCAAAGTTCAGACTTGTTTTGGCAGGGGTTCATCTTGCATAACTTACAGTTATCTCATGGAAACATGGACAACAGTACCTAATGTAACTGAGGTCTACTGTGGACACAAGAATGATCCAAAGCTGTCATGAATGGAATTGGTAAAGCAGTCATAGAAAAATCCCTTCTACTGCCCCATCTTGAATATCCTAGCTATGAGCTGAATCTTTGTCTTCTAATTTCCTACTTACACCATATACTATCTCTAGTTTGGCCCTGCATGAAATTCATTGTTTTTGCTAAGTGGTCCTTTATGTCCTGAATGGCACCATTGCTCCCTCCTTTCCTACCCCAGGGGTTCAAGTATCTGGCCTGGGAGCTTGTTTCTCATACTTCCCCCAAGCTACTAATGGTAATTTTAGAAGAATGTGAGGCTCTGCCTACCCTAGGGTCAGGTGGCTAGAATATGGAAATTTGTAGTGTTACACTTTTAGTAAAATTATTTTCTGTGAGCTGCCTCAGAGTAATAGCTTTGTTCACAATTTTTCCTCTCTCCCACCATCCAACTTGGGTTGACCTCTTCCTGATCCCCACCTGAAGCAGGCCTTTCTAAAACAAACAGTGCTGGAAAATCTACCATACTGCTTATTAATATATGGTAAGAAACACAACTGTCAAGTGGACCTAAATACTTGACTTAGAAAAACTGCTCTGTGAAAAGTTAATTATGATGGAAGGGACATATTATTATTCTACCAAGAGGAAGAAACTTCCGAATTGCATAGGCCTGTTTTCCCAGTAGCTCCTTTCTATCTTTATGGGCATATTATTTGGAAAAAAATATAATCAAATTTTTACAATGATAATTTCAAAACAAGTGGTACATGATTTGAATTCCAAATAGTTTCCCTAAAGGTAAAGTGATGTTTGGACTAATTCAGTCTGCATCCAGTTGCTTAGGCTTTATCCTCTCACTTCTCTGCTTAGCACTGGGTGGACATTGTTACCTTTGTCTCTTTAGATTCTTCTGCATGTAAAGGAATAAGTGACTTTTGTGTAATCTTCTTACCTTTGGTAGATAAAGGCAAAAATAACAAATCCCATGAAGATTGTGTGGGAAAGTTAAGGGAACAAAGTAAGCCTGATAGCTTGAACGCTACCTGAAAGTCATGGATTAACAGAGCAACAGTTCAAGTATGAAGAAAGTTATGTTATGCTATTAAAAGAGAGTTACACACTTTATATCTTCTGTGAGAATTTTCATGTTTATGATTACAAAGATCATGAAGCTTTCTTTTAAGGTAAAAAAAGGTTAAAAGGTGTCATTTTGTACTAAGTATACTCTGATCAGTCACCTACCCACAACATCTATTTTGTGTCAAGAAGTTTTATGGGAGAATTCTGAGTCAATATCCAGAGGTACTGAGTCTCTATGAGACTCGAGCTAGTAAGGATTTACCAGATAAAATGGTTGGCCTGAGTCAGTTTTCCAACAAATGGATCTATTAATCCAAGGACTTTGTATTAAGGTCACAAAACCTCAAAGATGGCAAACATATGGCTTTATCAAAAGGATAATAGGATAGAGAATTTTGGGGAGCTCTTGCTGCTAGCAATCATCAAAAAGCTGTTCCTTTGCATCATGTCAAAATATATACTAAATTATAGAATGGTACCCAGAGAAAGACTTTGAAAGAAGTCTCTCCTGAGAACTCTTACTAACAAATTTATATATTGCATCAATACAAACAAAACAAAATGAAAGGTAGTAGAGTTAAGCCACTTATCTATCCTGCCAATGAAATAGTATAAGAATATTTGATCATTCCTTCCTAAGCAGCCATGCAAAGGATACACAATGAACAAGAGGTTTTCAAGTGATTAATCTCAAATTTTGTTTGCTTGGTCATTAAAACAAAAAACAATTTCTGATTTCTACTATGATTAGGAGAGATCTATGTTTATGATTCTGTAGAGAAATCAAAATCCTGTATACGCTTACTAATGTATCTAAAAGTCTGCCTAGAATTAATGCAATTGTCTTACATGTTGTATATGTTCTTCTGCCTATTAACCTGATTTTCAATTTGTATATACTAAAATTAATTTTATGAATTCTTACAAGAGAAATAAAAAATCCAACTTGGACAAATAGTGTGGGTAGAGGGGAATAAGTAAAGAAATTCAATGCATTATGTACAGGTTCCAATCTCCTACAGTTAATGTAATCATTGTTTACCGCAAACATGTACTAATAAAAATAAAAACAACGAAAAACAAAGTGGTGACTTTTAAATAAGGAGAATCATATTCGTGGTGGGTATTACTTTAGCTCTGTTCTCTGCCATTCGAGATTAGCACTTGCTACAGAAGATTAACAATAGATCTGAGGTGCAGTATTCAATCATTAAATTTTTAAAAGGAAATAATCTAGGAATGTTTGAGAAGATAGACTATTTTGCTGTGCTTTGAATCTAGCTAGTGCAATTTGATATGCTAGAATTCTTATTGGGTACAAAGCTGGAAGATTTGGTAAGCATGAATTTTATTATTTTTTAAGTTTGATTAGATTTGAAATGAAATATTGTACTGCAGAGTAAAGTTGAAGACATCCTCTCCTTCATTAGCCATCTGGGTGAGGTAGATGAACTTAATTTTATAATTCATACCTGCCTCTCACTAGGAGAATATTCATTCTCCTCTTCAAACACGCCATTCATGCTAATTGCTGCTTGGAAAGCAATTCCATAGAATATAGTTCTTTCTTAAGTTTTTAAATGAATGAAAAGATGGAAGCCAGCAAGGCTAATCTGATTTGTAAAAATAATTGAGGTCAATTTGTTCAGATGAGAGAGTGGAAGACTTACTATTAAATGCAAATGAAATTATAATCTTCATTATCTGAATGATAAGCTCTGAGAAAGGAATAACTGAGGCAAAATTTAGCCTGAATAATTATAAGAATTGAAAGCTTAAATTATAATGCCTACCTGACATTTCATGGGAGACTGAACAGAGGAGGAAAGATCATCATTATAGCATAGAATAACTTACATAATTCAATTACTTCTCAGTGAACATAATTAGAATTTCTTAATAATTCAACTGAACACAATCATGGTACACACACAAGAAATAAACATATCCCTTAGCAAAATATCACCCGAATATCTTTTGACAGTGAGTTCACATTCAAGCAGACTTCAAGTAATTGAAAAGAAGCAATGAAAATAAAGTTCACCCTTAAAGATAAGTGTGTCATTATAAAATATGCTGAAAGAAACTTCTCTGGCATAAACTTCACTAATTTATATTTCTATTAAATGGTAAATTATTGGATATTTTAATATATCAAATATGTTTTCTGAAACAATATAACCATTTTAATAAATGTGAATGAATATATATGACATGATATTACTTTATTGGATTCACATACCTTGCAGTTTCTCCATACTTCCTTCTGTATTCATCCCTAGAAATTTATTGATCTGAATCCTGCCCTATAGAATAATTTGCACCTGAACTATTTAATGTATCATGAAGAATATTTTTTCTGACATTTCATACAGACTAGTTATTTTTCTGTAAATCTGGGAACTGTTTTACTGTATTGCTGATATCACAATTTCTTCTCTCACTTTTTAATGGTTATTTCGTTTGTTTTGAGTATCAGACTATAATAGATAAAACTGAAATAGATATTTTTCAGTTAGTTTTCTTTCAGGCCTTAGATAAAAGATGGCTAGATTCTAAAGTGTTTAACTGTAATAGACTGACATATTCCTTTCCAAAGCAATACATTTTCATTTGCAAATCATGCAAGGTACATTTTTCCTTTCTTTGTCAATACTCGTTAGGTTTACTATTTCTAATTTAAAATATTGTAATTTGTGTGTGGCAGTAGTTTTAAACTCATTTCCTTTATGACTAATGACATTTAATTTCATTTACTAATGACATTGTTTTATCACATACTTGTTATATAGGAATGACTTGTTTGCTAACGAATCTTTTCCCAATATGTGTCAAATTTCTTGTTGAGATTGTTGGTTTTCTATTTAGCTGAGAAATTACTTTAAATATACTAGATATGACTTTATTATTGGATATATTTATTACAAGTATTTTATTGAATTTCATGCCTTGGCACATTATTTTCTTAATGATGTCTTTGATAGGACAGAAGTTTTTAATGTGGATGAAATCTAATTTGAATTTTTTCTTTTTGAGTTGAATTATTGCCACATTCTAAGAAATCTCTACCAAAAGACAATGATTTAACCTATATTTTTCTGCATGTTGCAGAAGGATTGGATTGGACATTTAGTTATAATCTAGAGATATGATATTTTCAAACAAAATGAAGTATGAGTTGAAAATTTTATTTTTTTACTTTATTTTACATATAGCTATCAACTTTGGCAATGTGCATTGATTGAGAAGACCAGGTTTTTTTCTGAATTTTATTTGTGTGTTTCTGACGAATTAGTCATCTAGGTTTGTGTAAGTCTATATTGAGAATTTCAATTATGTTTTATAAATTTATCTAACTTCACCCTAGGCTCTTGCTTATTGCAGCTCATCTCTCTGGTGAACTCCTGCTTTCCTTATTTAATATTTTCATTGCATTTCTTTTTTATTCATTTAATGTTATCCCTTCATATCTTAATATTGATATCATACAGTTGAGTCTTCCAATTGTATTTGATAATCCATTTTATTTATTTGGGTTTTTCACATCATTTGCTAGGAAAAATTTTCATTATTAGATTAAATTTGTCTTCACTATATTTTATTATGTGTAGCAACCGTTTTTTTATGCTTTTACTCTAATTTGACTTTTATGATGATTTCATTTTCTCTCCTTTGCTAGTTCATTAGCTATAATCTGTTTTGTTATTTCATTGTTTATTTGAGGGTTTATGGAATAGTATGTGGCTTTAGACTGTTATGTGTATGTGTTCCTTATGAGAAATTTGGTCTTCATCGCACTTTTTTCATGCTTTATGTTTCTCATTAGCTCTGTTATAATAGTGCTTCATATGCCTGACAGATGTTGGCTTATTGGACATATGGTTTAAAATTGCTGGAAGTTTTCAGATTCTTTTCAAATCGCTGTCATTTTTTTTTCTTCCACTGGTCTTTTTTTTAATCCTATTTAGGCACTTTATTTTTGTATGTCTTGCATTGCTGAAAATCATGTTATGACTTACTCATGAAAATTGTATTTAGTTAATTTACATACTACTTGCACAAAATCACTGATTTTTTTCTGGTTCTGTTTTCCTTAATTTATTTGAAAGTCACAGGTACCTGTATAGCATGGTTTTCAATTTATACAAGTTCAAGAAATTCCTCTAAATATCATTCTTGTCGCCATGTAACAACATGAACATACAGAATTCTAAAATATTTAAGTATCTTCATTGTTAATTTTTCCATTTCAGTTTTTGGTCAAATCAAATGATTGTTGCCTTGTTTTTATTGGCCTACTTTATTCCTTTTTGTGAATAGCAATTTATTTTAATCCCTATTATACAGATGGCAAAAACTAACATAGATATCAACTACTTTTCTTAAGATTACACACTCTACAAATAGAAGAGAATTAGGAATCAAACCTAAGAAAACTTTTCTGTAGATTCCATATTCTTATGGACCATATTATTGACTCTTTCTCTTTCAAAATCATATGGTAGTGAAACAGCTAGTACTATACTATTGTTGGTATAAAAGCTACTGGAGAAAATTAACCATGCAGTATTCTGTTTTAACTTCTTTATTATATATTTTTGTCATATCTCCCACTGAGAGCAACAAGGAGAATCAACAAAAAAATATAGTCAGAATATTTTCATTTGCAGAGTCAGGGTTCTAGAACAAAGTAGAGTAGAGAATGGTAGAGAAAGCATCTAGAGGGAAAATAAAAGGTAACCAGCAATGCCCATAGCAAAAAGCAGCAAACATTAGATGCAATAAAGATTATTTTAAGTAACAGTTTATTTGTAAGTTAAATTAATTGAGATATTACTATAGAAAATGTGTAAAATTATGTTTTTCTCAGGGATGTCAGAGAAACACTATAAGAGCTAGTGGCTTTGGCCCCTCAAGTCATTTTCATGGGATTCTGGAATGTACTCACTGATTAATGAAAACAATAGCTGAAAAGAAGGAAAAAATGAAATACAGGTCTGGATGTAAATTACTCACTATGTGCTGCTGTATAAATTATGCATTAATCTGATTATTTGTTTCTTTATTCATAGAGTTAGAATACCCGCATTTTATCTAAAAATATTGAGTGATATGACTTATGTGGAAGCTTAATATTCAAATTAAGTGAAATAAATGGATCCCAGATATGTAGATACTGCATCTTTTCTCTCATATGAGAACCTGTAGATGTAAATGAGTTCTAGAATGAATGATAGATTTTATGAAATAGGAAATATTCAAAGGGAATGTGGAACATAATGAGGGGAAAGAATAAATATGATTTGGAATGAAAAAGAAATAACATGTATATGAGGGGTGGGGGTTTGTGGGTGGGTAGGGATATGGGTAAATATGAGAATTAACTCATGTCATATACTGGTACAAATTCCCCAATTTTGAGTGTAATTGTGAGCTCCATATAAAATGTACCAATAAAATTCAAATTAAAAAGTAGAACAGTGCCGGGCGTGGTGGCTCACACCTGTAATCCCAGCACTCGGGAGGCAGAGACAGGAGGATTACTGAGTTCAAGGCTTGCCTGGACTGCATAGTGAGCTCAGAGCCAGCCTCAATTACAAAGCGAGACCCTGTCTCAAAAAAAAAAAAAGTAGAACAGTGATAAAATCATTATTTTTCTGCCACAATTTTTTAATTTTTTAAATTGAATTCTTTATTGGTACAATTTATATACATCTAACAATCACATAAATTCCCCAATGTTATATGTGATTATCTGCCACAATTTTAAACATTTTCCTTGACTAAAAAAATTTTCCTTTATTAAATCACTTTGAATTTTATAAACTTTTTATTTCAGTTCCTCATTTGATATTTAACTGTTTCTCCTACTTCTCACACTCAGAAGAATTATTTTTAATCTGCATTATAACTTTATATAAAATCTTCACTAGTTTGGGATGGAATCTTATAGCAAGTGAAGATGAAAGTTAAGTAAAAAAAAACTTACAATACAGATAGATAAAAACGTAATGTAAGTTCTTAGAAGGCAGGTAGCTGATCTCAAAGATGAGAAATTTGGGAATTCTTTGATACCTCCTTTTTGCCTTTGCTCTGTGAAAAGATAAATATATTGCAAGTAGTAATGGAGTCATTTGGATTCATGCCAGAAGAGTTCATACATATAGATAGGAAGCCCTGTGTAATATCACCACATCATATATGAAACACATGCCTTGCAGGGATGGTGATGTAACATATAAAACACTATGTTTGAAGAAATCAATTATAACATTATTTAGTATAGAGTTCTAAAATTTCTCCAACTCATTACAAATATGTGTTCATTCAATGACTAAGAAAATATTTCTTTAAGGAGAAGTATGTTTTATTTGATCAAAACTTAAAATATGAGTCATAGTGTATCATCAATAATTTGGGTATACATTGTCTTAGATTATATATGTTAGGGAAAACAAAGTTTTTGAACCAATAAATAGGGACAGACATTTCATAAGGTGCTGTATTCACAACTGCTACACTCTTGATTTACTGTCACTTAATTTTCTTTTGATAGTCTTAATAATTCTATCTGTGAATTGATTCTTAAAGTTTAACTCTGATAGGCTTGGCCAGTTATAAATAAGTGCAGAACATTACTTGGGTATGATGATAAATGTAAGGTCATGGAAGGTTGTATAATATCAGTTGAGTAAATACTGAAAATTAATTAAACTTATTTTTGAAGAATGCTTAGGCTCACAGCACAACTAACATAACGTAGACAAATTCTACATATTTTCTTGTCCATGCATATGTAGCTCTGATATATTATGAACATTACCTTTTTTTTCCATGTAGATGTAGTATGAATACCAGAATTCTATCTTCCTACCAAATTGTAATTAGTGATTATTGTTAACAAACCACCATGGTCATATTATTATACATTAGATTCTAGGATGTATTTTTCATAATTTAATTTTAGCATGTTTTGACTAATACCTCACAATGGCTGTTTCCTGCACAAAAAGCAAAGCACTTAAATGGTTAATATTAATTGTATCTACCACTTATTAAATAATAGGTAACTTTTGCAATCAATTTCAGTATTATACAGATCACTTCTTTCTAATAAAAACCAAAAGTTGCCTTTTAAAATGCTAGTGAGATTAGACAGGGATTGCTAAATTAAAACTGTATATTACTTTTACTAGTTTAGACGTTTTAGAAAGGCTGAGTCTTCCAATCCATGAAGGGAGTTTTGTATTTATTTACACTTTCACATTTATTTCATGAAAGTAAAAATTTAAACATTGCAAAGATAAATCATCAACAGGGTGATAAAGCAACCTGTAAGTAGGGAAAAGTATTAGCTGCTCATGGATAACATTAAAGTATAAGTTTGCTGTTCTCAATCCCTAGAAATAATTTAGATATTTAGCATAAATTTACCTGGGTCGAGAGGATTCATTGTAAAATTTCACTCTTTGATGACTTATTAAACTGACATAAACATTGGAGATCTATAAATCTCTAGGATGCACAGAACCATTAGTGGGTAGGTTAGGTTGCCCATCTTCTTTTTTTTAAATTGAATTCTTTATTGGTACGATTTATGCCCACCTGCTTTTTAATTGAGAAAAGGATTGCTCTCATTAACCCTCTTATCAAACCTTTGTTTGAAGCACTGTCAGAAAGTTCTTCATTACGTTGACATTGTATCAACGCAATGATCAAGAAATTCCATGTGATGTTCTTTACTCATTCCCAAAGTTTGCACAGGACTTTGTGTAATACACATTAGTACAATAAGTATTGTCTCATTTTTTTGTTTGTTTGTTTGTTTGTTTGTTTGAAATGTCACCTTGTAGGTTTTTTTTTGAGACAGGGTCTCGCTTTGTAGTTCAGGCTGGCCCTGAGCTCATCATGTAGCCCAGGAAAGCTTCAAACTCAGCAGTCCTCCTATCTCTACCTCCCAAGTGCTGGGATTACAGACGTGAGCCACCATGCCTGGCCCTGTGGTGATCCTGATTTCTGGTGGGTGTGAGTCACCACGCCCAACATTGCATGTAGTTACTGGGATCGAACTCAGCATCTTGCACTTGGGAGGCAGGCGCCAGAACCACTGAGGTAAATCTCCGGCCCTGTCCCTTGTAGTTTTTAATGTCCCTTCATGATTTTCGAATGAGACACATCATTTTTGAAGCATAGTTGTTATTGTCAATATGTTTTCTATGTGCAAATATCTGAATTTCCATGGTGTCATTAAAAATATTGCACCAACCTGGGTGTGGTGGCTCATACCTGTAATCCCAGCACTCAGGAGGCAGAGGCAGGAGCATTGCAGAGTTTGAGGCTTGTCTGGGCTACATAGTGAGCACAGAGCCAGCCTGAACTACAAAGCAAGACCCTGTCTCAAAAAAAAAAAAAAAGAAAAAGATTTAATTGTCAAACATCAATAAAGAAGAAACTTTAGGCATAGTTAGATTGAAAAATAGCACAATAGAAATAAATATTAAAATTAAATGTACATGAATAAATTAAACACAGTGAAGTCAAGGTGTTTTATAGTATTGAAAATGAAGTTTACAATCTTAATATGCATGACAAAAATATTAAATCCATGAAAGAGCATGGAGTGGTCTAAGTGCTTCCAGTGATAACAAATATCTTTACCATAGTTCGTTAAAGCAGTACCAGGACAAATAAAACACAAGAAGTTAAGAATGAAAAACCTTTCAGACTGGCTGGTAGTCAGTCCTTTTCAGTATTATAAATATCTATAAGAGATTTGAGGCAGTCTTAGGACAAAGATCCTTCTTTTCCCAGTGACTGTGATTCCATTAGTAAAATATGATTCCCACGAATCACCAATTCTTAGAATTCTGCAGTAGTGTAATTAGCAGCTAGCTTTCATACTCATTGATTTAAACAAATTATTGCTCTACAGCCTTGAACTTTGTTATTGCCACTTAATATTTTTCATTGTTTCAGGTCTATGCCAAACGAGATAATTTTCATAAAAGCTCTTCACATTCTTTCACATCACTTTCTCCTATGAATGCTGAATTTTTTAGAATTCACGCAAGTGTATGATATATAAACAAGATTAAAAAGAAAAAAATATATTTATTGGTGGTACTCCCTAATCCCTATGGGAATTTACAGGTTCTAAAATGTATCATTTACAACTTATTATAATATATTATATTATGGGTGCCTTCAGCTTGAAAATATTAGTCATTTATGATTCTGTTGGGTTTCATTTATTTTATAAATGGTTAGCTGTTCCTTTGCACTGATGCAAACATGACTCCAAACCATATTACTGGGAAAGAAAATGCATAGCTTCTGTGTTTTATAGTGGTATGAAAGCCATTCAATAGAAAGATTGCCTTTTTCTATTATATATTATTGCATAGTTCATAATATATGAATTTCTGCTGTTGAATAGTGAAAAAAATCTCTCCTCAATTCTGTGTTCCTACATATCATGTATCTCAATATTAATAAATCTATGTTCTCTTAACATTCCACCATGAATTGGTTCACTTTTATGCAGCAGGATATTCAAACAGCCTTGTCAATTCAGATAGCACGTATCATTAAAAATGTAACTGAAATAACTAATCCATGAGAGCTCTTCAGATTTCAAAAATGTATTTAGAGGGTATAGAGCTACCAAATGGGGAACAGTAATTTTTCTTTTTTTTCTTCTTTCTCTGAGGTTGCTGCTTGCAAATGAAAATTTTATCTCCGTTTTCAAATGTATTTGTGTTCATAAAAATGCAAAAGTTTGTCATTTCCCATTAACTGTTATATCCACAGAGCTGCAAAAAATGTTTAGCTGAGACATCTTTTGAATACAATCAAGGATATTAATACTTCTTTTTAAAAAAGGGCAATGGGAAAATTTAGTTTTGTTTCTAATCTTTCCAAGACTATTGCATGAAAAAATTTGGGGAAATAGAGCTCACATTTACTGGAATAGGTAGCAGGTATATGGTCCAAATATAATACCTTCTTGGGCAGCAATGGTGGAATAGGTTTGCCTTAACCATTACAAAGAATAGATGTTCGTTTATTTGCTTGTATTAGTCAATGCTCCTGTGGTTAATGAAAACATTTCACTACGTATATAGTGTCTACTAAAATGATATGCTTTTCCTTCTTGAGAGAAAACATTTGAGGAACTCCTTTGACAGAGAGTTCACATTTATTGATCAGAAGTGTTTGCTCATAGAGGTCACATGATTTTTCATCTTCTAGAATCTGAAGAGGGATGGCTCTCTAAAAAGCATTGTTACTGGGCTGGGAATAAGAGGGAAAAGAGACTTTATGGAGTGACCAAATGTATTTATTATTATGAAAATTCTCCATTGTTATTTTAACAGGATGGTTTATTTACAAGTAGGATGATTATAATAAAATTCATTATTTTGATAACAATAATACAGTTTCTCAATTTACATTGTAGAATTATCTAAGCATGGAATTGCCTTATAAAAAGCTGTTATTTTAAAAATTAATTTATTTGGGGGGAGGTACTGGGATTTGAACTCATAACCTTGTGTTTGCAAGGCAGGCATGGTGCCACTGACTAAATCCCTAGGCCCCAAAAAGAAATTATTTCTTTAAGAAAATGAGCTCTTTAAGAAACAAATAAAATTATTATAGTTTTCTCTGGTAAAATGGGAAATCCACACAAAAATATACAATACTGATCAAAATAATCATTTTTGACCAAGCCTTTTTCATAGTTATTTCCTAATGAATACATTAAGAGAAATTTAAAAATAATTTAAAATGATCCAATGAAACATTTAGGCTTTTATAAATTGGAATAAAACCCATTCGGAAAATAAAACTAAAAGTGAAAAGAAAAAAGAATATTATGAGGAAGTCCTTCTGGAAGTATATTACCAACTTATCACATTTAAATCAGTTTACAAGTGATTCAGGAATGGACCGATACATTTTATTAATTGAATTCTTTATTGGTACAATTTATATACATCTCACAATCGCATATAACATTGGGGAATTTGTACCAGTATATGACACAAGTTAATTCTCATTTTTACCCATATCCCTACCTACCCACACCTCCCCACCCCCTTTATACATACTCTTTTATTTTCTTTCTGAATCATATTTATTCCTTCCCCTCATTATATTCCCACACCAAATTTCTTATGGAAATTTCCCACTCTATAAAAGCTGTCATACTTTCTAGAACTCATTTGCGTCTACAGGTGTCCATGTCAAAGAGAAGATCTGGTATTTGCCTATCTGTGATCTATTTATTTCACTTATTAGTATATCCTCCAGGTGCCTCCATTTGCACATAAATGAGTCAATCTTGTCATTCTTTATGGCAGAATAATACTCCATTTTATAAAAAAAATCTTCTTTATCCAGTCTCCAATTGATGGGCATTTGGGTTGTTTCCAAGACTGAGCTATCACGAACTGAGCTGCTATAAACAAGGGTGTACATCTGTTTTTCCAATATGATTTTTAAAATTCTTTTGGGTATATTCCAAGGTCAAATGGTACCTATAGTCATAGTTTTCTGAGGAATCTCCACACGGATCTCCACAATGGTTGCACAAGTCTGCAATCCCACCAAGAGTGGAGAAGGGTTACTTTCTCCCCGCAGCCACACCAGCATTTATTCTTGGTTAATTTTGTGATAGTGGCCATTCTTTGTGGAGTGAGATGAAATCTCAGTGTTGTTTTCATTTGCATCTCTCGAATGACCAGTGATGTGGAACATTTCTTCATATGCTTCTTGGCTGCTTTGGCCTCTGACTCTGAGAAGTGTCTGTTCATTTTAGATGCCCATTTTTGAATTGGTTCTTTAAACTTGTGGAGGCTGATCTGTTTGAGTTCTTCATATATTGTAGATAATAGCCCTTTGTCTGATAAACAGCTAGTAAAGATTTTTTCCCATGTTGTTGGTTGTCTTTTAGCAGTGCCAGTGACTTCTTTTGCTGTGCAGAAGCTTTTCAGTAGGATGAGACCCCATTTGTTGATTCTTTCTGCTAATTCTTGTGCTATAGAGGTTTTATTCATAAAGTCTCTGCCTAAGCCAATGTCTCCAAGAGTTTTACCTAACCTGTTTTCCAGCAGGCTTATTGTTTCTGTTTGAATGTTTAAGTCTTGTTTCAATTGTGAGCTTAGTTTTGTGCATGGTGAAAGAGATAGGTCTAGCTTTAGCTTTTGGCAGGTTAAAGCCCAGTTTTTCCAACACCATTTGGTAAGGAGGCTGTCTTTCCTCCATTGGGTATGTTTGCCTCCTTTGTCAAAGATAAGGTGGCTTAGTGTATCTGGAGTTGTTTCTGGGTGTTCTAATTTATTCCACTGGTCCTCAGGTCTGTTACTTTGACAGTACCATGCAGTTTTTATCACAGCAGCTTTATAGTAGAGTTTTAAATTGGGGATTGTAATACCCCATGCCATGTCGTGGTTGCTTAGAATTGCTTTTGGTATTCTAGGTTTCTTGTGTTTCTAGGTGAATTTTTGTATTATTTTCTCTAGCTCTGTGAAGTATACCATTGCAATTTCAATTGGAATCGCATTGCATCTGTATAGTAGTTGTGGGAGTATAGCCAATGTTGGTTCTCCCTACCTAGGAACAAGGGATATCTTTCCACTTTCTGGTTTCCTTTTCTATCTCACTATATATATATATATATATATATATATATATATATATATATATATATATATATATATATATATATATATATATATATATATATATATATATAATGTCTTCCAGGAAAAATATTAAAAGATTAATGATGTTAATACAAAAATTTGAATATTGTCTGAGATTTAAATGATCTCTAAGTAATTTAAGTAAATTAAGTGATTTAACCATCTTCTAGAACAATTTAAAATTATTTATAAATTTACATTTACAAGCACCTAACAAGATAAAATTTCCATTATCTCGTACCCCATAAATCATTAGCAGATGTGTTGTGAAGTAGAAAAATGTGGTTTGTAATGAAAAAAAATAATTGAAACCACCAAGAATTGACACAGATGTTATAAGAATGAACAGATATTAATTAGTATGACTACCCCATATGTTGAATATACTTGAAAATTAGTTTAGTAGCTTCTAAAAATTACATCCACTATGTGAAACAAATATTCCACATCCAAGCAAAATAAAATCATAATTTACAAAAATGTGTAAATATCAATAGCAGCTTTTATTTTTAATAACCCAATCCTGGATATAACTCCAATGTCTAGGATTAAAACAACGCATGATATATCCATTTAGTGGGATGTTATTTGCAAAATAAGTGAATTGCCTACAGATAAAGCAAGTTAATCTCAGCATAATTGCTCTGAAATTAAAAAAACAGAATTACACTGAGTAAAAGAAGAAAATGTTCTTAAATTATATAAAAGTCTTAAATATGAAAAATGATTTTTAGCAACAAAAAGCCTATCGATTTTGGTTTGTATACAGTGAAGAGCAGTGCTAGTAGTACAAAAGAGATTCAGAAGTATGGAGAAAATTCATTACCTGTAATATGAATACTGTCCAAAATGTGCCTATTCGGAATTATAACCAAAAGCAGTTTTAAAAAATATCAAATGTAATAAATACCAATTTAAAAATAATGTTTTCAACAAACATCAATACAAAAAATAATTCAAATGCCTACACAGTTTAATGGATAAGCAATGATGTTTATTATATGTCAGTTTATACCATAACACAACTGCTTTAAAATCACACAGTTATATTGTATTTCTAATCAGAATTATCAAGTGTCTTTGTTATAACTAATACCTACATTATTTAAAAGTGTATCAGTATAAAAATCAGGAAAATCTTTCAGAAATGTAGTTACTGTCAACATAATGCTTATATTTCTTATTGCACAAAAAGTGTAAGATGTAATTTTACATTTACAAATTCTGAATGAAAAGACTCAGCTTAAAAAAAAGCTTCAGAAGTGACTGCATTAAAATTAAGGGGAATAATCAGCAAATTACTTTCCTTGTCAATGTCACATAATATAACACTGTGTTAAATAATGAATACTTAAATTTTGTAACAAAGTAACAGGCAGATAAAAAAAACAAAAGCATTGCTATTATAAAATGATTAGGTTTCTAGAAAACCACATTGAAATACTTATAAAAACTGCAATAGTGGAAAAAACCCATTAAAGTACTTGTAAAGGCCATAATAGACCATTATTAAGACATACGGTTAATAACCAAAACAACAAAAGCTATTGTTCCCTACCTTCTACAGTTTTCAATTATAACATAGAAGAAACAAAATTTTCTCTTCTTGACTGTGAAGACTAAATTATCTGAGAATATATGTGTGTACAAACATATATATTAATAAACTTATGTGAAGTACACTCAAATTATATATTTATTATATAATGTATAACCATTAGTAATATTTATTGATAGACCAGCTTACACTTGCATAGCGGTTAATTATCTGTTAATTTCTTTGAAATCTTAAAAATGTCTTCACTTAAACTTCAAGTTTTTATTGTTTCCAAATATAATTTTCTAAACTGTAATGTCATTGAGTTACTTTGAAAGCAATTGTACTTCAAAATATCTTTTTTTGAGACAGGGTCTCTCTTTGTAGTTCAGGTTGGCCCTGAGCTCACTATGTAGCCCAGGCAAGCCTGGAACTCAGCAGTCCTCCTGCCTCCACCTCCCAGGTGCTGGGATGACAGGCGTGAGCCACCATGCCCGGCACTGTGGTATGTGGCATTAATTGCTGTTGGGCGTGAGTCACCATGCCCAGCATTGTATGTGGTTACTGGATATTAAACTCAGGACCTTGTATTTGCGAGGCAGGTGCTGGAACCACTGAGCTAAATCTCTGGCCCAAGATATCTAATTTTTTAAAGAAATTAATTTGTTGATTTAGGGTCATGTTGAAGAAAACTGAAAAGAGAGAGAGTGAGAGAGAGAGAGAGAGAGAGAGAGAGAGACGGAGAGAGAGAGGAGAGAGAGATTATTTAAGATGTATTTGTTTAAGAGCCTAGTTTTATTATTCACCACCATAGTAAAATAATCTACCTTTCTGAAGAACTCCTTAGAAAAATAATTTTGTGTTTTATGCGTGATATTGCATGATTTTCTAAGAAGCTCACTGCTTTAAGTTTCTGTTCAAGATGTTATTTCTTAACTCCTAGGTATCACTCATACATCTTATATTGGAAAATCTGGGATTATGAAATGTAGCTTTCTAGGGATGGCTTTTGTTAGTTATTTTCAGTTTCTGGGAGTCAGGTCAACATTTGCACTGTATTTCTTATCCTATTAAATCATTTTTTCTCTCACAGCTAAATTCTGTAGGCATTACATGCATTGTACTGTATTACTTTATGCATAAATATGTGTTAATGATATCTGAGTAGTCATAAGCAGCCTTACATAATTTCCATTCTCTGTGACTTGTTGCTTTGACTCACTGTTCAGATTCATAATTAGTGTTTATAGTACGGAGGATTTTCTTTTGGTCTTGTCATAGAGAATTCATTATTTTCCTCATGTCAAGTTTTCAAATGGAAAATAAAAAATGGCACATTTTTTTCTACCTGAGTTTTCCCTACAGTGCTCAATGACATATAAATCAAACCCTCCATAAACAGGCATGTCCTAATAAGACATATTGAGATGTAAATTATGAATCAGCAGAATATCTGGATTATAAAAACATTAACAAAATATTCTGTACTTGGTAGAGTTTACTCTTGCAGGATCATTAGAAGTAATTCAAATCAAGGATAATTTATGAGGACACACACACACATACACACACTGCTTATGTGTAACAAGCAGACTAAACTGCTTCATAAACAATGTTATTGTTTAGTTGTTAGTATTTATGTTGAGTCCATAGAATTAACTGGCTTTCCTATTGTAGTGTATGTTTGAAAGAAAACATAAAAAATTCTCTGCTTCAGTATGGGATTTGCTAATTCAAAAAGGGACAGACAGTTCTTACCTTGAACAAACCAGCAAATTATAGAATGCCTTGTCTGAAGAAGTGGCATTTGAAAGTAAGGCAACATTAGTGTCAGTATTTCTTATATCTGTATCAAAAGAGGAGAACTGTTTTAAAGTAGGTATTTCAAGATTAGATTGCTAATTATATCATTATTGTAATGAACTTGAGCTAAAAATGTATATAGCCTTTGTAAGGTTACACATAGAGTATGTATGATAGAGATGGTAGCATGTTAACATGTTAATTCTACTGTGATGTTTAAATGAGGAAACATTTATAAATCATACAGCATATTCTGTGGTGCAGAGTCCTATTCAGTCAAAGTGAGATCTTCCTAATATTGCTGTAATAATAATTTCCAATATTATGTCTACTGGGGGAAAATAATAAAAACATTAATATGAATAGGAGGAAAACTCTGGAAGTAACAAACCATGAGCTTTTATGAAAAACAGTAGAAGTTAATTTCAGTTTGAGCATATGGTTCCTTTGGAGAATAGTAACAGCATGGTGATCCTCGAGAAATAGGTTAGGGAATTATGTAGGGGCTTAAGTGCCAGGTTAATAAATTTATAATTAATTTGACACAAAATGAGTCACAGAAGTTAACTGAGCATGGAAGTAATATACTTGGTCTGTTCCTTATGAAAATTACTCATGGACTCCCATGGAAAAAGAAGAGAGCCCTTTTTGATAGTGACTAAAGCATTCATTATAAAGGGATTGCTTTTCTTTCCAAGAATAGAATCTACAGTAATGGGAAGGAATGTAACAGGAGGGTAGAAAAGAAAAAAAAATAAAATAAATAAAATAAAATAAATAGAAGGTAGAAAAAGAGGAACCTGGTTTTGCCAGAACTAATCTCAATTTGAGGTCTAGTTGAGAAAAAAATAGATATGAATGGGTTCTGCATCAAACGGGTCAGTTTCTTTTCAGTGTACAATAATCTTGGCATGTAATGAAACATAGTGTTGGAAAATAAGAATTTCAAGGGCAAGATATACTTAAGAAGATACAGATATATGAGCAATATTTAACATCATGTGTCAGTTTAAAGCACTGGAGAACTTCAGCCTTCAAGATGAGAAGTTTGAGAAAGAGGGCTTATAAATTGTTCTTTTTCTTCAGTTTTTTGAAAACAGTTCCATTTGGGCTGACTCAGATAGCAAGAAAATTGCAGGCATTTGTGAGGCATTGTTCAAAGCTCTGTACAAGAAGATAATTTGGGTATACTAGGAACCATCTAACTGCTTATTTGCAGTTCATGGAAGCTTATCATGAACTGTGCAGAGGAATATGGAATAAAAAACAATCTAACCATCTATATTAACTATTATCAAAACCGACTTGTACCTGTGTGATGAAGCGATAGGCTGGGTCAGTCAGCAGCTTTAGTATTATTCCTTCTCTCAAGTATCAGCTTTAGTATTATTATTTTTCTCAAGTTTTCTTCTCCATCTTCCTACCTCCCTTTATCATTCCCTCCCTCTTTTCCTTCCCACCAAATTAATATAAGGGCCTTAAAATTAAGCTACATTCCTAGGCTTAGCATTTTCAATGTTTGTGTGTGTGTGTGTGTGTGTGTGTGTGTGTGTGTGTGTGTGATAGTATTGCTAATTTGTCAGATTGTCCAGTCTGGAACTCAAATTTGTCATTCTCCTGCCTCAACCTCCCTGAGTACTTGAGATAACATTGTGTACACTGTACTCAAATATGATTTAATAATTTTTCTTTACAACTAAAACTTAATTTTATCCCTGGACTATTTCTTCAGAGAAACTGTCCACATATTTCACAAATTTAAGTCATGTTTTCTGTTGTACATTCCTTTTTTTTAATATAATAATGATGTGTATCATTTTTCTTCCCTACTTGTACCTTCAGTTCCTCTGGAAGAAATAGGTTTTGAATCAGTCATTTTTCTGATTAGGTTCTTAAAAACAAGAGTTGTCCCTTAAATTCATTGAAATTGTTGTTTAATTTGACTCTATGCAGCCATAATCTCCAGCTGTGGGCTATATAATGCTAATCAATATTTTGTAGTGAGTACTGACAGAACCATAAAGAATACCTAATTTTCATAGAGAAATGATAAAGAGAGAGAACTTTCAAAAATAATATAAAAAGGGGTATGGGGTTTCCGGCAGACTGAAGGGAGCGGTGGGCACGGACCAGGCTGCAGGCCATGCCGGGCCGTTTCCGACAGACTGAAGGGAGCAGAGTGGCCCACTGTATCCCAGAGCTGTGCAGTGAGGAGTCAGGTATGGACCCTGGGCGCCAACTGCACTACGGAGGGTTGAAGGCTTCCGCCCAGCCCAAAACCCACCCTGGAGCTGCGTTGTGAGGACCCAGGCCCTAGAGGAGCTGGAGCCATCTCCTGCATGCCTCCACAGGAGACGTGCTCCTAGAGCTGCACTGAGACACCAGGCAAGATTTTTAAAAATATAAATAAATAAAAAGGGGTAATCTAGCTTCTATTTTGCCATCTACTCCTAGATCCCTCTATTCACCTCTTGCCCCACACCCTCTCCTATCTTCCTGTCAGAAGCAATACCCAGAAGTAAAAGATTCTTAGGCTGCCCTATTTCTTCTTCTGTAGTATTATAAAAACTGTGCAAAGCCTCCAACGGTCTCACAACATACAGTTGGTACTATTGCACATATGCCCTTTTATCCTCTATTACCCACTGGCATATATGAGGTTCTAGGGTATAGGTGATCTTTCTAAATCTGATAACCCTATTTCATTCTCCTCCTGTCTTCCTACCTCCCTGATTACCCAGTGACCTTTTATCCCCAAAGAGTTCGGGTGCTACATTTATGACCTGTATGTGGTATACATATTGCTGATTAATTCTAAATTTTGGCATAGGGACATAGAGGTAACTCATAAGCTCAAAGTCTCCAGAATAGAATTTAACAAAGCTTCTTATCTTATTTACTGTGTTTAATACTGATATTGGCATTTATTGTATTATGGTAACAAACATGATGTGATTGTTCTGCTCTAATAACTCCCATGAAGTGTCAAAAGTGAGACCTCTCAAGGGCCATTACAGATTTGAGGACACCCCAGGAAAGTGCCACATCCAAACGGCCCCAGATAATAGAAAGAGATTTGCAACAAACATTGCCCTGTCATTAGACAAAGAAGAGTATTAATAACAACGAAAGAATAGAAATGAGAAAATACACACACACACACACACACACACAAAACAGACACAAAGATCACCACCACAGGGAAATTCAGAGAAAAGGGACATAGGGCAAACTGAAACTCAAACACCAGGACTCTTAGAGATGGTAACTAAAGCGGATCTAGTAAAATGGAAATCAGAACTCATCTCTGAGATCAAAACAGATATACTGTCCTCAGTGAGAGACATCATTAAAGAAGAGATAAGTGAGATGTTAGAATCCAAGATAGCAGAAGCAATGGAAACTTTTAAACAGTTTCAAGCAGAGCTCCAGGGAATGATGGAGAACAAAAGCTTGTGCAGTAGGATGAATGAACCAGAGAACCGAATCTCAGACCTAGAGGACAGCATAGCAGCCAATGAGCAGGAAAGGTATAATCTATGGAAAACAGCAAGGGACCATGAGAAATCAATTCAACAGCTTCTAGATGACTCAAAGAAAAATAACATAAGACTGATTGGAGTCACTGAGGAAGCAGGAGACAGTGTAGAGGACATAAAAAAGCTATTGTCAGACATAGCAACAGAAAACTTCACAGGAAAAGATATAGACATACAGATAAATGAGGCCTATCAGACTCCAAAACACCATGACATAAACATAGATACACCTAGACACATAATAATCAAGGTTCCAGATGTACAACAAAAGAATGAAATACTGAAAGCAGTGAGAGAAAGGAAGAAAATCAACTACAAAGGGAAGCCCATTAGGATCACAGCAGACTTTTCAACACAAACACTCAGTGCAAGGAGAGTGTGGAGGGAAATATTTCAAGCATTGCAGGAAAACAACCTCCAACCTAGACTGTTGTATCCTGCAAAATTATCTTTCAGAATAGACAGGGAAATAAGACATTCCATGATAAAGAACACCTGAAAAACTTCACAAATATGAAACCTGCACTCCAAAATATCCTAAAGAACATCTTGGAAAAAAACACAGAAAATTCCATACCCATGAGACCCAGGAGAGTGAATTCATTGGGGCCAACAAGAAACTAAATAGAAAAGGGGAAAAGCAAAGAAGAAAAGAACTGAGAACAGGGAAACATGGCAGCTCTGAATATGTCCATATCAGTCATAACCATTAATGTCAGTGTCCTTAATGGGCCAATTAAAAGACACAGACTAGCAGATTGGATCAAGAAGCAAGATCCTACAATCTGCTGCATACAGGAAACACACCTAATTCAGAAGGAAACCCATAGACTGAAAATAAAGGTTGGAAAACAATCCTCCATGACACAGGAAACTGCAAAAAAGCAGGAGTGGTTATCTTCTTTGCAGACAAAATAGATTTCAAACCCAAACTTATTAAAAGAGATAAAGAAGGTCACTATATTCTCGTACAAGGAACTATCCAAGAGAAAGAAATAACAATCATAAATATTTATGCACCAAACTCTAACGCACCCAACTATATAAAACAAACATTACTGGACATGAAAAGTCAGTTATCCATGAACACAATAGTACTAGGGGATTTTAATATGCCATTGTCACAAACTGACAGATCAACTGGGCAGAGAATCAATAAGGAAATACTTGAGCTAAATCAAACTTTGGAGCAAATAGACTTATTACATGCCTACAGAATTTTTCACCCTTCAAAGTGAGAATATACCTTCTTCTCAGTTGCTCATGGATCATTCTCCAAAACAGATCACATTCTAGTCCATAGAACAAGCTTAAGTAGATGAAAAGGAATTGAAGTTATCCCCTGTGTA